>JAFFST010052013.1:231566-247598 GCA_022414735.1 Noturus placidus
GGATTTTTTTTCACCTTTAATAATAAACACCTTCATTTACAAATTGCATTTTGTGTTTACTTGTGTTGTCCTTGACTATTGTTTAAATTGGTTTGATGTTCCGAAACACTTAAATGTGACAAACATGCAAAGGAACAGGAAATGAGGAAGGGGGCAAACACTTTTTCACACCACTGTATCCTAACAAAATGTCCAGGTCCTCTGTCAGAAAAGCAGAGCAAAACATTAAAGAGCCACTACCATATTTAACTGTGGGCTTGAGGTACTTTTCCATATGGCTACCTCTCTGTGTGCACCAAAACCATCTCTGGTGTTTATTGCCAAAAAGCTCTATTTTGGTTTCATGTGACCATAGAACCCGATCCCATTTGAAGTTCCAGTAGTTTCTGGCAAACTGAAGATGCTTGAGTTTGTTTTTGGATGAGAGTAGAGGCTTTTTTCTTGAAACCCTTCCAAACAACTTGTGGTGATGAAGGTGATTTTGAATTGTGGTTTTGGAGATTTTCTGACCCCAGGACACAACTAACTTCTGCAATTCTCCAGCTGTGATCCTTGGAGATTTTTTGGACACATGAACCATCCTCTTCACAGTGCATTGAGACAATACAGACACACATCCTCTTCCAGGTTGGTTCATAACATTTCCAGCTAACGTCTTAATTATTCCCCTGATGGTGGAAATGTGCATTTTAAATGCTTGTGCTATTTTCTTATTGCCACTTTCCATTTTGTGAAGCTCAACAACCTTTTGCCGCACATCACAGCTATATTCCTTGTTCTTACCCATTGTTATGAATGACTAAGGGAATTTGGCCTATGTGTTACCTCATATTTATATCACTGTGAAACAGAAAGTAATGGATGATCAATTTTCTGTTCAGGTGTCCTAAAAAAAATTTTTCATTATCAATGGGAATATACTTCAAAAATATTTTTTCTCATATGAATCTATAGGGGTGCAAAAAAAATCCATTCATCCATCTTCTATACCACTTATCCTTCCTTCAGGGTCATGGGGGAACCTGGAGCCTATCCCAGGGAGCATGGGGCACAAGGCAGGGTACACCCTGGACAGGGTGCCAATCCATCACAGGGCACAATCACATACTCACTCACACTCATATTAGAACAAAATATCAAAAGGTTAAACAATAAAGAATTTTTTTTGTCTCTAAAGCAGGGGTCTTCGACGTTTTCCAGGCCAAGGACCCCCAAACTGATGGTGAAATTTTGTTATATCAAACTGGTACCAAAACTTTTGCGACCCCCGTTCAGTACCTCCGCGGACCCCCTAGGGGTCGCAGACCCCCTGTTGAAGACCTCCACTCTAAAGACAGTCTTCTTTGCTCATATTTATTAAGGGTGCCAATATTAGTGGAGGGAACTGTTCTTCACTTGATAAAAAGATGTATGCAAATTCATTTCCACTCCAGGGAAAAGGGACAAAATTCACGAGGAGTGATAGCAAATGGGGAAAAAAAATTCAAATTTATTTGTTTTTATTAAAAATATTCCTTAGATGTCCAATTTATTCAGAAAACCTGTGCACCTGCTCATTTATTATCCAATCAGGCAGCATCACAATCCAAAAAATCATTCTGATACAAATTAAGAGCTTCAGTTAATGTTCACATCAAAAATCAGAATGGGGCAAAATGTGGTTTTAGTGCCTTTTACCATGGCATGGTTGTCGGTGCCAGATGGGCTGGTTTGAGTATTTCAGAAATTGTTGATCTGCTGTGATTTTCATGCACAATAGTCTCTATAGTTTGCACCTAATGCAGCAGAAAAAATTTTTCGAAAAAAGGTTGGAGTTGACAGAGAGACTACAGTAACTCAGATAACCACTCTGTACATTTGTGGTGAGCAGAAGACATCTCATCTCAGAATGCACAACATTGAGATGGATGGGCTACAACAGCATATCGGGTTCCTGTTACAGTTTGGGTCACACTTTTGGTGAACCTGTGCCCAATGTCACATGAAAACACATTTTTCCCCCATTCTGATGTTTGCGGAATTACATCTGACATACATGTCTAAAGTGTCCGTAGTGTATGAATGTGTGTGTGAGTGTGTATGTGATTGTGCCCTGCGATGGACTGGCACCCTGTCATGGGTGTACCCCGCCTTGTGCCCGATGCTTCCTGGGATAGGCTCCAGGTTCCCCCGTGACCCTGAAAAGGAGTAAGCGGTTGAAGATGGATGGATGGATGGATGTATCTGCATGATTTTATGCATCCCGCTGCTGAACCATGATTGGCTTATTGGATAATTACACATGCATGAACGGCATGTGTACATGTGTCCTAATAAAGTGGATGGTGAGTATACATTTTTTGGGAGAAAATACTAGTTTAAGTAGTTCTTTATTATTATTATTATTATTATTATTATTATTATTATTATTATTATTATTATTACAGCAAAAAAAAGTCTCCTGTTTCAGTGAAGATGTTAATTTTTGTGTGTAATTTTAATTTTAATAGAATGATTTCTGCTCATTTTAATGGCGGGTGTCTGGTCATACTGGACTCATATGTTATGGCTCATTTGTTTTGAGTGTCCTCCGTTCTGCCATATTTGAATGACATTATTTATCAGCCAACTTGAAGTACACACTAAAATAAAGTACACTAACATATTTTGACATGTCTCAATGCGTTTAAATCAGTTTAACATAATATATACATTGTTTCATTAAACAGACCATAAGCCGTAATAAATAATACCAAGGACTTCACTGCATTTAAAAGTATTCAAATCCTTAACTCGGTTATGAAATGCATTCAAGATCTATTGACCAGCCGTTATGTAATGTTCATTTCACCCGAATTCAGAAAATATCACTTATGGTCAGTAGATGGCAGCATTGAGAGTTGATTTATTATTATATTTTTTTTTCATTCCTATTCAGCTTAGATGATGGGCTGGCTCTTATCTATATTCATGTTCATGCAATTCCCTGTAGCTCCTTAGTGATGCAATGATGATGTAATAGTGGTGCACTGGTGTTTATACAAGGTTGTAGGAAAAAATAAAACCATTAAACATTATTATAACAATATTATAAAATAATATTATACAGTGCTGAAAAAAATGTTTGACCCCTTCCTGAATTCCTTTATGTTTTCATATTTCTCACACTAAGTAGATCCTCATACAAAATGTAATATAAGAACACAAGGAGACACAAAATGCTTTTTAAATGATCAGGGTTTTTTTTTTAAATTATGATTATTGATTATCATTTATTTTAAATTGATAATTGTTTGTAGCATTTATTGAAGGAAAAAGGTTATGCAACACCTACCTGTATATCACCCATGTGAAAAAAACAATAATTCTCCACCCCATTCCTGTGAATGTAATAATTAATAATGTAATATTTGGTTGTGATATTTTTAGCAGCAATAATTCTTTCACATTGCTGTAGAGGAATTCTGCCCCAGTCTTGTTTGCCAAATTGTTTTAATTCAGCCACAATGGAAAGCTTAGACTAGGGCCTGAAGGATCAAAGAATCCTCACACCTTCACACTAACACCACCATGTTTGTTGATATGATGTGCCTGTGAAATGCTGTGTTAACTTCCTGCCAGATGTAACAGGACCCAAATCTTCCGAAAAGTTCCATTTTAATTTCATTAGTCAACAGAACATTATCCCAAAACAGATTTATTTGGGGATTTTATGTCCCTTTTGGTTAGTAGTGGTTTTTGCCCTGCACCTCTTGCTTGTTTATAGGTTGACCTTACCTGAAGTGAATGAGGCCTGCAGTTCATTAACTGTTCATATGTGTTATTTTTCTTTGATTTCATGGATGAGTCACTGATGCACTTTTGGTGGAACTTTGTTAATTCAGCCATTTCTATTAAGATTCACTGTTCCAAGTTTTCTCCATTTGGAGATAATGCTTCTCACTCTGGTTCACTGAAGTCACAGAGCCTTAGAAAACTCTTTGAATCCCATTGCAGACTTCACTTTGCTGAAAAGGTTCTGTTTAAATGTTGTTTAGATTCAACAGGGCTGACAGTAATCATGTCTGAGTGTGTCTAATCTAATTAAAACAAATTATCAGTTAAATTGGGCTAACGGGTAATTTAATAACTTAATGGCAATCATTTTTGTAGAGAGGGTCAGTTGGTGTTGGATAACGTTTTTCTTTCTTTAAATGAAATGATCATTTAAAAATATTTTGTGATTACTTAGTTGTTCTTGTCTTATATGATATTTTGTTTGAAGATCTGAAACAATGAAGTGTTACAAATATGGAAAAATAATATAATATAATTTATATATTATATAAATATATATTAGTATAATGTACAGTGACTTGCATAAGTATTTCTCATGGCCTTTTCCACATTTTGTTGTGTTACAAAAGAATTGAAATATAATTAATTATGATTTTTACCAATTGATTTATACAATGTATCTAATATCTAATATTAATATGAAGCAAAAATATATTTAATGTGACATAAAGTTTAATTAAACAATATAACAATTTTGTAGTATGCTTCAGGTTACTATACTGTTGGTCTTATTGTTAAGTTCTTGTCTGATACCAGACTTTTAAAATAGGATTTATGAAGTGGCATGAAGAGAGAATAAAAAGAAGAAAAAGCTACATGAATTAGCCGAAGGGAATGCTGGAGACGTAGCAAAATTGGGAAAGGTTTCTCTGGTCTGATGAGACCAAATGTGATCTTTTTGTCCTGGGCACAAAGCAGTACATTTGGCAAAAACCCAACACTGCTCTTTAGGCTTAGAAACCACCACTATAGTGAAGCATGGTGGTGGTAGGACGACCTCACGAAGGGCCTTCAGTTCATTATTGATTAGGGCTAGTGCATCCTCAGTGTCGTTAGCCAAAGAGAAAAGCATTGATCTTATTTAAGGTAGCTGTTTTGCCACCACCTAAAAATAGAGACCACCCTATGCTGGCATCAGGGGTGCTCCATGGGTCAGCTAAAGTGTACCCCATGCATTTACTAGGAATGCCATGTTTAGCAACCCTTTGAGGGGTCTGAATGTGAGCATTGTGAACGTTTTACGATTATGCAGCTCCACTTGCAACTCTCTCTCTTCTCGGCCGAAGGGAGATGGGTTTCAGAGCCTCGTGGGTCTGGGCCAGCCGCTGCTGAGGTCAGGTCCTGGGGATCTCATATGGATCTGGAAAAGGAGCCGGAGATGAGCTCTATCTCTTCCTCTGTCTTCCCGGTCCGGCTCTCCAGTTGACTTTGGAGCTCAGCTGACATTGACTCCGCCTTCCCCTATGGAAAGCCAAGACATCCTTGCTGACTCCGAGGAGTCGGTAGGGGGTGCCATTGCACCAAAAACCGAGATCAAACATATAAAGAGCTGCTTGAGGTGATTACTAGGGCGGTTGAAAAGCTGAATATAGACTGGCCCGGGGAACAGGAAGTGGCTCGTAGCAGGCTGGATGAGCGCTTCCTCACCAGTGAAAATAAATTTCCCTCACACCACAGAAAACTCCCCTTTTTTCCAGAAGTGCATGATGAGACATCACGCTTCTGGGGAAAACCATACACTAGTCATGTTAATAACACCATGACATCTGATTACTCAGCCATGATTGAGCAGCATGGCTATTTAGCTATACCTAAGTTGGACGAGGCGCTTGCAAGCCACCTTTCTCCATCAACGGCAG
This sequence comes from Noturus placidus, assembly GCA_022414735.1. Taxonomy (NCBI): domain Eukaryota; kingdom Metazoa; phylum Chordata; class Actinopteri; order Siluriformes; family Ictaluridae; genus Noturus; species Noturus placidus. The sequence continues at coordinate 237,242 of JAFFST010052013.1, forward strand.
GTAATTTAGGGGGGCCAGCTTTAAATTCCAAACCATGTACGGCCACCTCGGTGTTGATGGGCAAAGCCTATGCAGCAGTGGGTCTTGCTTGTGGCTCACTGCATACAATGGCAGTGTTGCAGGCCTACCAAGCAGACCTGCTGAGTGAGCTCGATCCTGGGGAGGGAATTGAGTCTCCATAGATTCTGTCTATCATAGAAAAGGGTTACCGAGTCCAGTTCAGAGTTCGACCCCCCGGTTCAGAGGTGTGCTCACCGCAGTAGTCAGCACAGATGTGTATCGCCCAACGTTAGTGCAGGACGTGAGATCCCTTTTGGAAAAAGGGGCCCTAGAACATGTACCCTGTTCTCTAAGGAAGGGAGGATTTTACAGCCGTAATTTCCTGGTCCACAAAAAAGATGGGAGTATGTGGCATATTTTAGTTCTGTGTCATCTGAACTATACTCTTCGGACATACAGGTTCAAGATGCTGACACTCAAACTTTTCGTGCCACAGATTCAGTTTGAGAACTGGTTTGTGACGATAGATCTGAAAGATGCATATTTCCAAATAGGAATATCGCCCAGTCATAGGAAGTTCCTGAGGTTGGTATTTGTTTGTATATCAGGTTCTTCCCTTCGGGCTAGCTTTATCCCATTGCACCTTCACATAGTGCATGGATGCTGCTCTGGCTCCCTTGTAAATCCAGGGCAACAGTGTACTAAACTATCTGGATGACTGGTTAATCTATCACGATCCAGGGAACTGAAGCTTCAACATCGAGATGTTGTTCTCGCCCATATGAGGAGCTTGGGGCTCAGGTTGAACCTCAAGAAAAGTATGTGAAGTGGACAACTTTTCTAGTGGTTATATGGGATTCTACTATGATAAGGACTTTGCTATCCCCAACATGCGTAGGGTCAATCTTATCAACCTTGAGCAAGATAAAGCTGGATCTGGGCATCCTGTCCAGTCTCTGAGAGACTGTTGGGGCTTATGGAAGCAGCAGCCAATGTCATACATTTGGGCCCATTTCATGAGACCATTTCAATGGTGGCTGAAAAGTCAGGAGTTTCATCTGAGTATGAAACCTCTGAGAGTTATCAGTGTCACACGGCAACACCTACCTGTTCCGAGTATTTGGAGGTGTCCCCAGTTTCTAGTCTTAGATCACACTCTAGACGCCTCCCTCATGGGCTGGGGTTGCGGGCTTAGATGCCTGTCCAGCTCATGGTCTTTGGAGCAGCCCACATCTGGAGTGGCATATAAATCACCTAGAGACACAGGCCGTATTCCTAGCACAGAATTTCTATCTTCCTCAATTAAGAGCTCGCCATGTGTTAGTTGTGACAGACAACACAGCGGTGGTCTCATATATCAACCACCAGGCGCAACTAATCCTTTTCTGGGCAGAGGGAAAGTTCTTGTCAGTGAGTGCAATGTACATTCTGGGCAGCCAGAATGTGGGGCAGACATGCTGTCGAGGCAGGGGCTGAGGCCTAGAAGTTGGAGGCTCCATTCACAAGTGGTGAAGTCCATATGGCGGAGGTTCAGCCAAGCGGAAGTGGATGTGTTAGCCTCCAAGGAGATAACACACTGCTCACTGTGGTTTACCCTCACTCCGTCCGCACCATTGGGGCTGGACGCCATGGTGCACATGTGGCCGAGGTCACATCTATATGCTTTTCCCCCCATTTGCTCTGTTCTAGCAAGAGTTCGACAAGACTGTCTACATCTGCTGCTAGTAGCACCTTATTGGCCAGCTCAAATATGGTTCTCAGAGATAATATCCCTGCTAGATGGCACTCTTTGGGAAATTCCCATCCGCAGGGATCTACTGTCTCAAGCCGGAGGGCTGATTTATCACCCTCGGCTGGAACTATGGAAACTGTGGGTCTGACCATTGAGGGGCACCAGCTCATAGATTCTGGTCGCACAACTGAGGTTGTAGTGACTATGTTGAACGCTAGAGCACCATCCACGAGGAAAATGTATGCACTCAATTGATGGCTTTTTCTCTTGTGGTGTGAGGAACGTCAGCTAGACCCAGTGTAATGCGCAATAGCTACAGTCCTGGAGTTCTAACAAGGACATTTCTCAGAGAGGTGGGCTCCTTCTACAATCAGGGTTTATGTGGCTGCCATTACGGCCAGCCATGCCCCAGTTGATGGAGTCTCTGTGGGGCAACATCCCCTAACTTCCAGGTTTATGCATGGTGTCAGGCAGCTGAGGTCCATCTGCAGGCTGCGCATACCATCTTGAGACCTTTCTGTGGTCCTAGAAGGTCTGTCATGAGCCCAATTTGAGCCCTTAAACTCTGAGAAGTCTCTGGTGGTAGCTCTTCTGCTGGCCTTGACATCTTTTAAGCGAGTCGGAGATCTACCAGCTCTCTCTGTTGCCCCTTCCTGCCTTGACTTTACCCCTGGATTAGCCAAGGTCTTCCTGTATCCTAGGCCAGATTGTATACCTAAAGTGCCTACATTTGCTGCCCAGCCTGTGGTGTTGCAAGCTTTCTGCCCTCCTCTGTTCCTCACACCGGAACAAGAGAGAATGCACCTGCTGTGTCCAGTAAGGGCTCTTTGTACTTATGTCAACCGCTCCGGCCAGGGGTGTAAGTTGGAGTAGCTGCTGGCCTGCTTTGTTGGTGACAGTAGAGATGATGCTGTGTCAAAGCAGGAAATCTCTAATTGGATAGTGGAAGCAATCTCTATCGCTTATGAGGTGCGCGATCTTGCTACACATCTGGGCATAAGGGCTCATTCCACTAGGGGGGGTCGCTTCTAGAAGGCTTTGTCCAAAGGGGTATCCTTACAGGATGTCTTTGCTGCTGTAGGATGGTCTACACCTCACACATTCATTTGATAAAACAGCCTGGATATTCATTCCGCCCTGGGCTCGAGTGTCTTGCAGTGACCCTTGAGCTTGGGTCTTTTTGAACAGGACCTACCCTCGATATGACGGAGTGGCTATTCTCATCCCCATAGTGTTATGCTAAACGCAACATGGAGTTCCCTTTGTGAGGGAACGTCTGGGTTACGCATGTCACCATGTTTCCTGAGAAGGGAATGAGATGTTGCGTAGCTTTGTCATACCAGGGCAGGCCTGTGAATTGCGTCTTTGCTTCAGATAATAGAGGCTGATGGCATGGTTCACAGGTGCAATATATATTACGCAATGCACTTAAGTGCCACGCCACCTGATCATTATTTTATACAAGCTTCAGATGCCGGTCACGCGCGAGGGTGCTCCCATAGTGTTGCGTTAAATGCAATTTCTTGTTCCCTTCTCAGGGAACAGGGTTACATGCATAACCCAGACGGTTTTTTCGGGGGTTTTTTCCATGTTCCTGTAGCTAATAAAGTTTGTAAAATGAAAAATCGGTTCTACTATATAAGTTCCACTTACTGTCACACCTTTGCCGGAATCAGCATTGTTTCCAACTCCTATTAACACAGAATGGCCTTAAAACATGGTTGATGACTACAAATCTCAGAGCAGCATACAAACATAGCCACCGGAGACAACAGCATCCAACCATCATGAACTCTATCACAATCACATTCAGCATCATTTTGATTGCATACACCTGAACTCCATTACACAGAATTTAAAGACTAACTTCACCCATGAACTTCAAGAAGTATAGACTCAGTGTCTTTACCTGTGATACCAAGCTTAATTGATCAGCTACAGTGATCATGGTTATGGTTATGATTCTGGTTATTTGGTTTATGTCATTTATATCAATGGGTTGGTGCAAGAAACTCCACCACTGGTGGAGTTTGTGTCAGTTAGATACGGACCATTTTATTTACCGCGTGAATTAATCACTAAACTGATATTCGGAGTAGACATTCCCCCAGCACTAATGCTAAGGAGGCGCTCTGTGAACTGTACACGGCTGATAGCAAACTGCAGAACACACACCCCGATGAACTGTTCATCATTGCCGGAGATTTCAATTATGTGACTCTCAAGTCAGTGCTCTGTAAATTCCACAAACATGTGAACTTTGCAATGAAAGGGGCGCACGTGCTGGATCTTGTTTACACAAACCTCGCTGGAGTGTACCGGGCAGAGCCCTGCCCCCACCTCGGCTACTCAGACAACATCTCTGTTATGCTAATCCCTACAAACTGCTTGTCAGATGCTCCAAACTGGTTTTGAAGCAGGTGAAAACCTGACCAGCAGGAACAATTTCTGCTCCTCAGGACTATTTTGAGCATACTGACTGGCACAAGTTCAGGGAGGCTGCAGCCGACAGCAATTCCACCAACTTGGAGGAATACACAGCATCAGTGACCAGCCAAATCGGCAAGTGCATTGATAACATCAGTGTCTCGAAGGCAATGACTAAATGCTCTAACCAGAAGTCTGACTGGTGAGGTGCATGCACTGCTGAGGACCCAAGACTCCACCTTCAGGTCAGGTGACAAGGTGGCCCTAAGAACAGTGAGACCCAAACTGTCCCATCAGAGAAAGCAAAGTGTGCATACACCCAGAAAATCCACAGTCACTTCATGGACAGCGGAGACATGCGGTGCATGTGGCAGGGTATTCATGAACAACATTTGCACTCAGTTTAAGTCACAGAATGACATGGCAGTGAAGAAGAATAACCCCACTTCAACGACCAGTCAACCCACGGAAGGCTGCTGGACCAGACAATATTCCTGGTAGACTGCTTAGAGGATGTGTATACCAGCTGGCAAATGTTCTCACTAAAATCTTCAAAATCTCCTTGAGCAGCGCCATCATTCCAACATGCTTTAAGGCTATCACCATTGTCCCCCTGATGAAGAAATATTCAGTGTCCTGCCTCAATGTCTACCATCCCATTGCTCTCACACTCATCATCATGAAGTGCTTCGAGAGGTTCGTCATGAGGCACATCAAGACCCTGCTGCCCCCTCACTGGACCTGCTGCAGTTTGTGTATCATCCAAACCACTCAATGCCATCTGGCCCTCACCCACCTGGACAAAAACGACACCCATGTTCGAATGCTATTCAAAGAGTTCAGTTCAGCATTAAGCAAAATCAGTCCTCAGCACCTTATAGGAAAGCTGAACCTACTGGTAATAAATACCTCCATCTGCAACTGGATCAGGAACAGCATCTCCAGCTCCACCACACTGAGCACTGGGGCCCCCAGGGCTGTCTGTTCAGTCCACTGCTATTCACTCTGACTCATGGCTGTGCAGCAATGCACAGCTCCAATCACATCATCAAGTTTGCTGATGACATGACCGTGGTGGGTCTCATCAGCAAGAATGACGAGTCAGCATACAGAGAGTAGCTGCAGTGTTTAATGGACTGGTGCAGAGCCAACAGCCTTTTCTCTGAACGTGGACGAAACAAAAGAGACTTGACTTCAGGAGAGCACTGATGGCTCCTCCGTGGAGGTCATCATGAGCCCCAAATTCCTTGGTGTTTACCTGATGGAGAACCTCACCTGGTCCCTCAACACCAGCTCCATAGACAAGAAAGTCCAACAGCACCTGTATTTTCTGAGAAGGCTGAAAAAAGCCAACCTTACACTCCTCATCCTCACAAAATTCTACAGAGGAACCACTGAGAGCATCCTGAGCAGCTCTGTCACTGCCTGGTTCGGAAATTGCACCATAGTGGATCGCAATACCCTAGAGCGGATGGTGAGGACAGCTGAGAAGATCATTTGGGTCTCTCTTACTTCCCTCCACATTTACACCACACACTGCATCCGCAAAGCCACACCTCACACACCCCTCACAGAAACGCTTCACACTCCTACCATCTGGAAAAAGGTATTGAAGTGTTTGGGCCCTCATGGCCAGACTGTTTAACAGTTTCTTCCTCCAAGCCATCAGACTCCTCAATACTCAGAGACTGGACTCACTCACACACACACACACACTCTCTCTCTCTCTCTCTCTCTCTCTCTCTGAACTACACACCATACCACTCCCATTGCAACATTTGCACACTTCTGTTTTGACTGCATTGTTTTATTTATTTTTTTGCTGCTACTGTACTTATAAAAAAATATCGTATTTAATTTCACGTCACTATTCCACACTTTACCTGGCTGCTACTGCAATAACTGCTATGCCCATATTTGGTATAAGCTAATCTGCTGAAAACTAAATCATAGCATGTTATGTTTACATTTACACCATTTTTAATTATATTGTTACTCTTTGGGACCGATCTTTTTCACTACCTGTTACATCATACACTTCCACACTAAAACTGTGTACTGGTTGGCACTACACTGTCACTTACTGTGCCTACTGTCCTGTTTTAGTAGTACCATATTGTCTTGTGTTGTTAGCACACGTTTGCACGTGCACTTTATGTAAAAATGTGTAAATCTTGTTTAGTTCTGTGTCGTCTCATGTGGTTAATTTGTTGTTTACGTAGCACCATGGTCCTGGATGGATGTTGTTTTGTGTCACTGTGTACAGTACCAGCTGTATATGGTTGAAATGATAAAGATAATTGCCTTGACTTGACTAGGTCATTGCACAATTAACTCTGATTGCACATCTCCTGATTTCTGCCTGTATGTTCACTTTGATTCTGCCTCACATTTTGGATTTTTTTGCCTGTTTTAAAATAAAAAAAGCTTAACCAGCAACTGTCACTGGCTCCACTGCCTGACAGAATACTTCACCTGCACATGGAAACAGCAAGGTTGCAAAAGTGGTGACAGGCCGCCTCGCCTGTGAGCAACAACAACAGATTTCTATGATCAACGCACAGCTAGCACAACTCTCTCCAGCATACCAGTGCCCATGTGAGTTACTATGGCAGCACCCTCTCAATCTGCTCCATCGCACAACCCGAAAAATATTCAGGTGCTTCCCCTTCTTGCAACAGTTTCAGGCTTGAATGTTCCTTGTACCACCCAAGATTGTTCAGTTAATGAATCTGTTCACCAATAAGGCACTCACCTGCGTTACTGGTGTCTGGAGGAGAATGCACCATCTCCTCTGAGCACTTCCTAAAGCTCATTCAGCACATTTTTGACCATTCTCCTGAAGGAAAGGAAGTGGGAGAGCAACTCCTCATGCTCAAACATGGTAACCAGGGCACCTCTGAGTTTGCATTAACGTTCTGCTTCCTAGCAGCTGCCAGCAGCTGGAAAAAGCCAGCACTCAAACCAGTGTATCATCAAGAATTGAAACAAGATATTCTTATGGAACTGGCATGCACAGTTAACTTGGAAAAGCTAACTCCCAACACCTAAACCCATGCAACTCGGAAAAGCCAAGCTCTAATAGAATCGTAAGCTCCAACTGTGCTTCTACTGCAACAGCCCTCAGCACTCGGCATTGTGCCCAGTCTGTCCCAAGTCCAAGCCTTCTCCAAACACCTCAGAGCAAGCAGACCAGCCCTCTCGTTCCAACACAGTGAGTGCCCCACAGATTATCACTCATCAATAATTTGCCATACAGATATGCAGAGCCTTTTTCTACAGTTTCATCACTGATTGGTTCCGAAGCAGCTGGCATCTTCAGCTCTCTCTCATCATAAAACTGAACCTACCAACTCAGCCTCTCCACAATCCTTTGGATGTCCAAGCCCTTGACGGAGGACCCATTGGAGGGGGTCCATAACCCATTGTACTACTGAAAGATGGGTTCCTTCAAAGCCCTATATCAGGACCAAAACCCCCTCCTATATCACACCGATATCACACTTCACGCATATATCTAGCTTCTCCAGGGCAAATACTGCTTTCCCCACATGCTGTATGCATGTATTCAGACATTACTGGATTCCTGAAGACATAGTGACTGACCAGGGTCTGGAGCAGTTTTATGGAGAAATTGGATGTTTCTGTCAGATTCACATCTGGGTGCCACCTTCAAGCCAATGGTCAGGTCGACAGGTCAAATCAAGAATTGGGTCACTTCTTGCAAGCATACTGCACTGACAACCAGGAGGACTTCTGTCACATCAACGCCGGGTGTTGCTTCCCAATCCTAGTGACACTGAAAGGTCTACAAACATGGCTGCCGTCTACAACTTCCAAAACGCAAAAACAACCTACAAACACTGCCTACAAAAAAATTTGGGTGCTGTATGCTTGAATTTGTGTGGTGTGTGCCACACAAATTTGGGGATCTACCTGAAGTTGACCAATCAGGAGGAGAGGAAAACCACCTAAGATGAAAGACAAAGACAGGACATTAAAAGTCATCACACCAAACAGGAAAACTCATCTACTACAGTCTTGTTGTGTTTATACTTAAACTATTCCAACTAAAACTTGCCAACTTATAGGTTTATCAATTTATAGTATTCTCCAATTGAAGTGTTTTTAAATAAAGAGTGAAAGAGTTGTCGGAAGCTTAATGGTGGTGGCGATGAAGTCATGCGACCGTGGTGTATTTTATTTAACTTTTTACCTTTTACCATTTTTATTGAAGGAACCAGGGTAATGCTAAATTCTGGGTTGGCCTGCAAAAATACATCATACCTGGAGCACTACATTTATGAATGCAGTGAAAATTCAGGCAATTGCTACAGAACTCACCAGGTTGTAAAATCTTGTTGTGTCCCAACAGTACGATTTTCAAATAAACTGACTCATAACATGTGCAGGGGGGCTTATAACCTCAGGACTGTCAGAACTCACACCGTGTACACTTGCCCTTACGTTCACCTTCATTCTGATTGCACACACCTAAATTCCATTACACTAATCACAGCCACAGTAATACGGACTCATGGCACTCGTGCACTTCAAAAAAAAGGGTATAGATTATAGATTTAGTATAGATTTTTTTAGATATATCATAGATTTATAGTAGACATATAATAATATCAATTTTGAAAATGGTTGTAATTTGGGACATCTTAAATATTATTAAATAATGAACATGTGTACATTATTGAAACTAACTTCATTCTTATTTTGTTATAGTAGTATATCTTATCTATATGTGCAGTGCTTTATTTGTAAATCTGCAGGTCCAAGAACAATAATAGGGTAGTGATCCGGCAGGTCAGGAGCCATGCAAAAGGTCCCGGTCCCGAACTTACAGACACGTAAAAATGCTTCTAGAATCTCACGGAGTCAACAATATACAATGCTGATAGGTAGGCCTATGTAACTCATCACACTGGTACAGTGACATAATAAATTTATAGCAGTGAGTATTCTCAGCACAAAGAGAAACATTTATGGTTTGCACATTCTATCAGCTTATGTGATGTCACCTCAGACAGCTACAATACACATTTACCCAAAGCACTTCAAAAACAAAGCTACAATTCATACAGTAGGTCTAGTTTAAACAAATTTGCATTAAACGCATAACATAATCAGGAATAAAAGCACCTTCCATCCATCCATCCATCCATCTTCAACCGCTTACTCCTTTTCAGGGTCACGGGAGAACCTGGAGCCTATCCCAGGGAGCATCGGTCACAAGTCGGGGTACACCCTGGACAGGGTGCCAGTCCATCGCAGGGCACAATCACATACACACTCACACACACCTTATCTAACACAAAATATTCCACAAAGTTGTCGTGTCAGTGTCGCCTTCCTCTTCCCTGTGTCCCTTAGGTATCCATGAGCACACAAATGAATTGGGATTCAACTTTGTAAGCGGCAGACCCACAATGTTCAAAAACATCAGAGATGGTGGGGATGAGAAGGGATTCATGTACAGTGCCTTGTGAAAGTATTCGGCCCCCTTGAACTGTTCGACCTTTTGCCACATTTCAGGCTTCAAACATAAAGATATAAAACTGTAATTTTTTGTGAAGAATCAACAACAGGTGGGACACAATCATGAAGTGGAACGAAATTTATTGGATATTTCAAACCTTTTCAACAAATTTGAGCGAGCAAAATTATTCAGCCCCTTTACTTTCAGTGCAGCAAACTCTCTCCGGAAGTTCAGTGAGGATCTCTGAATGATCCAATGTTGTCCTAAATGACTAATGTTGATAAATAGAATCCACCTGTGTGTAATCAAGTCTCTGTATAAATGCACCTGCTCTGTGATAGTCTCAGAGGTCCGTTTAAAGCACAGAGAGCATCATGAAGAACAAGGAACACACCAGGCAGGTCCGTGATACTGTTGTGGAGAAGTTTAAAGCCAGATTTGGATACAGAAAGATTTCCCAAGCTTTAAACATCCCAAGAGTACTGTGCAAGCGATAATAGGAGTGTCAGACCATTGCAAATCTACCAAGACCCGGTCATCCCTCTAAACTTTCAGCTCATACAAGGAGAAGACTGATCAGAGATGCAGCCAAGAAGCCCATAATCACTCTGGATGACCTGCAGAGATCTACAGCTGAGGTGGGAGACTCTGTCTATAGGACAACAATCAGTCGTATACTGCACAAATCTGGCCTTTATGGAAGAGTGGCA
>JAFFST010052013.1:273097-286419 GCA_022414735.1 Noturus placidus
GTCTCTTTAAGAATGTCTGTTGTTACCCAGATGAGGATGGATTCCCTTCTGAGTCTGGTTCCTCTCAAGGTTTCTTCCTCTTAAACAACTTAGGGAGTTTTTCCTTGCCATTGTCGCCACTCAGTGACTTGCTCAGTTGGGATAATTTCTCACTTTTACTGTGTGTGTACTGTGTTTATATTCCTGTAAAGCTGCTTTGAGACAATGTCTATTGTAAAAAGCGCTATACAAATAAAATTGAATTGAATTGAATTGAATTGAATTGAACTCCTTGACACAGCAGTGATTTAGTAGCAGTGGAGCACTAATGGCAAAATTAATAGGTAGGAAAAGACAGTGCCCAATTTGGGACTTATTTTTTGAGTATGATTACCATGGTATTAAATACTAAAACTAAATCTAAATACAAACTAAAAGTAATGATTTTCAAATGATAGAAACGAAATCAAAACTATTTATGCGCCATTAAAATGAACTGAAATGAAACTGAAATTGGAAACCAAAATACAAAACGAAATAAAAATAAAAACTAGAAATATTTTTAAAACTGCACACAGTGCCTCCTCGCCTGACATTAGTGCCTAACTTAATTAATGCTCTTGAGGCTGAATGTGCAACACAGCTATGCTCTAAAATTTAGTGGAAAGCCTTCAGCAAAGCTAAATCTAAATCTAAATATAGAATTTGATGTTCCAAAAGCACATATGGGCATGATGGTCTGGCGTTTACAAACCTTTGGCTATATAGTGTGTGTGTGTGTGTGAGTGTGTGTGTGTGTGTGTGTGTGTGTGTGTGTGTGTGTGTGTGTGTGTGTGTGTGTGTGTGTGTTTAAATAGGTAACAAAGACTTATAAGAAAACTCAGAAGAAAATGTACATCTTAAGTTGACTTTAAAAATGGGAAAATGAAGTGCAGTCATGGAGGTCCTAGAGGATGACTAAAGGATCTGCCCCCAATTGATATCAGTTTGTTCTTGGTCACTACCAGCAAACCAGAATTGTTGGACTTGAGAAATCTGAGCAGGGGTATAGGGTTGTAGCAGCTCAGAGCGATAAGATGGGGTGAGGGCATGTAGGGCTTTGTAAGTGAGAAGTAGAATTTATTCTTTGTGAAATGGGTAGCCACTGAAGCTCTTGGAGAACAGGTTTAATGTGTGCACAATTCTTTGTATGAATAAAGACTCTAGCAGCTGAGTTTTTAATGTGTTGGAGTCTATTTACAGTGTTGCCAGAAATACCAAAGTACAGGAAATTACAGTAGTCTAAGCATGAGGTTATGAAAGCATGAACCAGGGTTTCACTGTCTTCCAAACAAAGCAAGGGTCATCGTCACGCTGAAAAAAAAGAGATTTTCATGAGTGAACAAATAAGGGATTCGAGTGAAAGTGTGTTGTGTCCTTACGCGTAGATGTATGTGTAGATGTATGTGCAGATTATGAACATTTGTAGAGGGTTTAACATCAACTGAAGATTTTAGAGTTTTAGAGATAAAGGTTTTAGGGCCAACAAGTGACGTTTCTGTTTTGTCAGGGTTTATTCTAAGAACGTTGTTGTCTATCCATGATTTTATATTGATGAATTGTGAATATTATGAATACATTCAGTTAACAAGAGCTTTGTTGCACCTTGTACTGAGAAAAATCTGACTGTCTCTGAATCTGACAGTTGAAGCTAAAACCGTGTTTACTAGTGATCTGGCAAAGGGAAGGCCTATACTGTCAGGTCATAGATACAGTATTTGAACATTTTATTGTTGACAAGTAGACAATAACTAGACACGTTATAGTTATTTTGGATACCACAGTATATTGTAGTTGAAATTAAATAATAAACATGTGATCAAAGTGCAGACTTTAATTTGCAGACTTTAATTTTTAACTTTAATCAGCTTTAATTTGAGGGTATTTATATTGTGTTAGTAGTTGATTTGGACACCTTTTAAAGGACGTCTCTCTACTTGGTTTGTTTTGATTTTTCAGCCTAAGGTCACTGGCAGTGACAGCTCTTTGGACGTTTAATTGAGTGTTAACATCAACTAAATCCAAATGTAAATGCGTCTCTTCAAATCAACTTTAGAGCATTTATTTGCTTACTTGTAAGTTAAATTATGGAGTAAATAAAACACACAAATTACTTTTGTGTCTTTTAAAAACGGGGCCACATATAAAAAGTGCTGTAATTTCTACACTGTTTACCAGATTTGTATGGAAATACCCTCAAATTAAAAGACACAAATCACAAAAGATACAAAATCACAAACATTTTGATTAAAAATTATCCCACCTACCATTTAAGTTTTAGGACAACATTTCAGAGAACTTTCAGAGAACTTAGATCAGTAGAGAACTTTCAGAACATCGGCTCAGTTACACCATGATGCTGTTCTGAAGCCCTGCAGAATGAGAAATGTTGATCCTACTCCTTACTGGAAAGTAAATATAAAAAAATCTGATAACCTGTCTCCTAGGACCTGTTAAGCTGTAAGTATTTTGGCCATAATAACACAATTATTATGTTTTACAATTCATTCTAAAAAGCTTAAGAATGAATAAATAATGATAAAGGGTTCAGTGCAGTAGTAATGAAGAAATAACAGCCTATAAATAGCATTTCTTTATATGGATGGCAACATCTACTGGAAAATGATTCTTTCAGGTGTGCTTCCCTTGTCTTTTTACAACCGCATCCTTATGTACGGCTTAGGGCTTTCATTGGACAGTGATTGCATTTCATTGTCGCACTACAGAAATGCACCGATGAAAGTGAATTATGGGAAATAACATAATTTCACCTTTAATTCTTAAAAAAACAATCCAGGGATGATTGGTTTCCATGGCTTTTCTGTGTGGCACGTTATCTGCATGTTATATATATGTCAAAATCTTAGATTAATCAATGGCCCCTGCTGCTGGCCAGGTTAAGGATTACAAGGAATTATGGGAAAGTTTTGGTTTGTCCCGCTATAAAATGTTAAGCAAAGACTGAACCAAGACTGAAATGATTTTAGAATGAATACACTGCTGAGATAAGGAATGTGACTGTGTGAAGTCAGTGTAATCAGACTCTATGTCTGTACTGATACAGTGAACAGTCTCTGTGTCTTCTTTTACAAAACTTAAATCTTAAAAAATTAATTTTTTGCCTATTCAACTGTAAGAGTATTAGTGAGGTGAGACACTGAAATTGGGCAAGGTCTGGGGTGCAGACGGCATTTCAGTTCATCCCAGAGGTGTTCAGTGAAATTCATTTCAGCGCTCTGTACAGGCCACATGCTGGAACAGGTTTGGGCCTCTTAGTTCAATTGAAGGGAAGTCGTAATTTCTACAGCATACAGTGACATCCTATACAATTGTAAGCTTCAAACGTTCTGGCAACAGTTTGAGGAAGGCCCACATATGGGTGTGATGGTCAGGTGTCCACAAACGTTTGGCCATATACTGTAGATACCACATCATTGATGAGGTGATGTTGTGAAATGGTGAGTGATTGATGATGATGATGATGATGATGATGATGATAATCATGGGCGGTATATTTCCTTTTGCATATCCTCTGTAGTCATCATATAAAATAACACTGTGGCATTAGACTGTGGCAGCATTAGACAGCATTAGATATCTAAATGTTATAACTACATGTCCAGGATCTTGGTGTCACCAACTCCCAGAACCCAGTCTGTATGGTGGGGGGTGGGGGGTGGGGGGACACAAAAAAACAACCACTGTATTCAAGTTTTCAAATTCAATCTGCTCCTCCAGCACCATCAAGTGGCCATAGCAGTACTATTACTACTACTACTACTACTACTATACAAAAATGTAGGAGCTCACGTCTGAGATTTATAAGTTAGTATTTCCAACAACGTTTACAACAACAGACATAAAACATGCTAGTATAAGCTAATATCTGATTTACTCAGTAAACAGTCAATTGTAGCAGTGAGTCATGTAGTGGTATCATGTCTCTTACCCCAGTACGTGGGCAGTGAACCTGAGCGTACCATTCCAAGCAGTATAGGCACACCTGCACACCTTGACCAATGAACAGACACGCCCACATAATGATGTTCCACTCTTGACTCTTGCGCTTGTCATTGAGCGTGAAGTTGAAGACCACTATGATAATAGATGTTCCTGTTTTTACTCATATATACAGTATGTATCAAAAAAGCTGCATATAAAGTGCAAATATGCATAATTAAAGACAGGCAGGCTTTCCACAAAACATGTTTTAATCTCTATTACTTAAAAGGTATTGGAAAAAGTGCTTTTGGGAAGAGGATGCCCATTTATGAGGTACTTTGTGGTGTGCTGTCTTACCTCCAATAATTGCGAACAGACAGAACATCACAGGGTAGAAAAAGCCAAAGCCCATGGTAAAAGCATATTCATGAACAAAAGCTGAAACCGCAAACACAGACAGTGTGGCGACTGAACGGAGACGATGGCCTGATAACTGAGAAGAAGATGAGGGAGAGGGATGAGAGAGATTAGAGAATTTAGTGTTTGATTTAGAGTCTTGGACAGGCACTATGAATGTGGAGATATTCTAGAAACAATTAAGATATAAAGTGTCTTACCCAGAGGAAGTCCCGGTAGGCATAATAATAGAGCCAGTCATGCACCACCACGTTCCAGGTGCGGTAGTAGTTAGCGAAGGAGGTGGAGTTCCACCAGTCCTAATCATAGGAACGAGATGAGATATGTGATTCTTTTCATTGGAATGTATACACTGAGATTTTTATGCCTGTGTGGTGGGTTGGGAAAGCCCTTTACGTGGTGAAAGTGGTGACATTTTATACTACACATAAATATAAAAACTAAAGGTTTTCCTGAACTAAAATAAATTCCAGATTTATTTATTTATTTATTTTTTTGCATTCATCTCAACCACAAATATATTAACAGCATTATGAAATCTGCTTATCCCAAAAGTGAAAATATCAAAGGTTGAGATTTATTTATATATTCACTGTGTAAGGAAATCACACTTAGACAGCAAGATTTTAATTATCTTTAGACTGCATTCAGAGATCTTGGTCATGTATACATTACAGCACAGTGAAATTCAGTTATTCGCTTATCCCAGCATGTCAGGGTAAGAGTGCAAGGATCAACCGTGATACAGTGCAGAGCAGAGAGGGTTAAGGGCCTTGCTCAAAGGTAGATTGGCAATGCTGGGGCTTGAACCCCTGACCTTGTAATCAGAAACCCAGAGCCTTAACCGCCAAGCCACCACTGCCTATGCCAATACATTTACTGATGCATTTGTTAAACTGGCTCCTTACCTGACAGGCTGTTTGCAGGAAGATAGCCAAAGCACATTTAGAAAGTAAATAGAAACATTTCCCTTGCATTTTGGTCAAATTTAATAGTATTTATGGTTTCTTAAAGCATAGATGTTAAAGTTTGTTGTTAGCAGAAGAAAATAAAACCATTTTGGAACAAACTGGATTTTTCCTATTTTTCGGATCTTGTCAGAATTCAGTTGCACCAACATCAGATGGTTTTTCCCAGACCACCACACATATATAATTAAGTGCAAGTCTAGCAGTGGATGAGATTTCTCACTTTGTAAAACATCCGATCAGCAAAGCGCAACATCTCAGCAAAGGCATTGAGCCAACAGTGCAAAAATGCAAAAAAGCCCAATAGGAGTATCAGCATACCTGACAGAGACATACAACATAAATACACACACTTATATTAAAAGCAATATATGTGTTATTCTGCATGAGACCGTATTTCAAAAGAAAAAGAAAAATACACTATTAAGAGGACCCACAGTTCATGACACATGAGTTCATGATACTGTGTCTGGACACACACACACACACACACACACACACACACACACACACACACACACACACACTCTGTGCAGAATTTATGATTAATATCTTGTGCAATAGTTTAAACAATTTAATCTCATCTCTCCTAAATATGGCCTACATGTGCATATCTCTACTCTGTTCCATGTCTGTGTGTGTGTGTGTGTGTGTGTGTGTGTGTGTGTGTGTGTGTGTGTGTGTGTGTGTGTGTGTGTGTGAATGGGTAAATGAAAACCAGTGTAAAGTGCTTTGTAGAAGTTCTAAGGTTAAAAGAAGTCTATATCAGTGCAGACCATATATACAGCATTATACAATCTAGTATACTAGTTAGCAATATATTGTCATCTCTTCATTTTACATAAGGATTTATAATAATAATAATAATAATAATAATAATAATGATGATGATGATGATGATAATAATAAAAATAATAATAATATCATCATCATCATCATCATCATCATCATCATCATTATTATTATTATTATTATTATTATTAAGAAGAAGAAGAAGATGAAGAAGAAGAAGAAGAAGAAGAAGAAGAAGAAGAAGAAGAAGAAGAATGGTTTGTTTTACCTGTATAGAAGCATGATAATAACTGTGTGGTGTGTGTGTGTGTGTGTGTGTGTGTGTGTGTCTGTGTCTGTGTCTGTGTCTTACCTGGTAAGGTTGAGTGAAACACAGCCAGAACCAGAGTACGTTGGCTGAATTGCTGATTGCTTTTATTCATATACACAGGGATACACAGACGTACCAGGATAAAGTAGAGGTAAAACAGACTTCCCAAAACCTACAGCAATATGGAGGGTTCAGAAGGATAATATATATTATTTAATGTCAGAATTCTCAATAAATTCAGCATTAATATCAAATGAGTAACATGATCAAAATCTGAAACTGGGTCACCATTGCAAAGTTCCTCCTCACATAGTTCCATCTGATATAAGGGTTTCTGGGAATGAATACCACATTAAACACATTTATTTTGTGTTTGATATAATTTATAATGCCAGTAGTCTTTGAGAATAAGTTAGAAGATTGATCTAATCGTTAAAAAATGAGAGATTTTAACCGAGGGTATGTCTCCCTGTAGATCAGAGTTGGGCAAAACAAGAAGTAGAGATAGTTGGAAAGAGAAGGGAAGCTGGCAGCTTCACCTGGAACACACACAAAAAAAAACATTAAAAGTTTCATCACAGTTTAATCCCAAGGCAGGATTTTCAAAGCCCATTTTTTTGACGATTGGTCATGTATAAAATTTTTAATCCTACTCACATCTAAGTAATTTATACATTCAAACATTGATTAATTTACAGTAACCTATTTATACTGGTCTGGGTTGAGATGAATCCCGAGCCTGTCATGGCAACACTACACAATGGATGGGACATCACTGCAGGGCACCATACATATTCGTACACTCATTTAGAGTAGTCAATCTACTGTAACTAGCAGTTTTTGGGTAGAATCCCACGCAGACATGGGAAGAATATGCAAAACTCTGCACATACAGTAATCCAAGCTCATGATTGAACCAGAGACCCTGGAGCTGTGAGGTGGCAACACTACCCTGTGCCAAATTTATTCCAAATTGGGTCTGCAGGACCCCAAAACACATCTAAACCAGGTATTCGGTGCTCTTAATTGCTTTGTTATTGTGTGCTGGAAGCTGGGAGAGAGCAAAAACGTGGATCATCTGAGGGTCCCAGAGGACTGAATGAAAGGCGGCATTAGAAGGTTTAGTAAGCAAGCTAAGTAGAATTACCTTTCTTTGATTTGACGCTGAGGACTGCCACAACCGTCTCCCGAATAAAGGAATAGCTCTTCATCAGGAATCGTATCTGGTATAAAGTATCCAGTAAGGTCAGGCTTTATCCAAGTTTTTATTCATCTTTATTGTAAAACAAACATTGTTTTACTTTAATGCAGCAGTTCTTAACCTGTTTGTGAGTGCGACCCACTTTCAAGAATGCCATTGTTTTGTGACCACCCCAATAAATCCACCCCCTACATGGTCCCTCCACTCGGAAATCCAAAAATCCAGCAGTGGCTTCTCTGTGAACCTCTGTGTACACTCATTTAAAATCAACCCCCCTACTATTACTTCACAACTCCCAGGTTAAGAACCGCTGCTTTAATGTAATTATCAGGGCATGACAAAAATACTAAACATGTCACTACGCATCCTTGACATTTTGTACCAGACCACAGCAGTACAGGATAATTCACTATGCCTTCTCCATTGTCTCAAGAACTATGGATTTCTCATAACTATGTACTATGATGTGAATTATTTACAGGAGTTATCTTATTAGTATAGGACAATAATTAGTCAAAAAGACCAAAAATACTAGTCAGTTTTGCTTTACATTTTGTTTCTAGCTTTACATTGAAGATGTTTGAGATCAAAAAATTAACATAAGACAATAGATCAGAAATTAAGCTTTCATTTCCTGATATTTACATCTAGATGTGGTAAACAACTTAAAACATGGTATCTTTTTTTTAATCCACCCATATTTCAAGGGATTATAAATACTGGAGCATATGACTGACAGGTGTTTCTCATTGCCCAGGTGTGGCCTGTTAGATTGATTGTTTAAACAATTAATAGCTCTGAATATTTACTCTTGGTTTGAGCCCTGGGTTTCACTTGTGAAGACTGCATTCGCAGAATGATTCATATGAATAAGAATCAGAAAGTTAGTTTTGGAATTCGCAAATAAATACAGAGATGAGCTACAAAAGTTTAGGGACCAAGATTAACCTCTATGCAAGTGATGGAAAAGACAAAGTGTGGAGAAAGAAAGGATCTGCTCATGATCCAAAATATATGAGCTCAGTGGTAAAGAATGGTGGAGGTAGTGACATGACTTGGGCTTTTAGGGCTGCTTCTGGAATGGGTCACTAATCTTTATTGATGATGTAACTCATGACTGAAATAGCATTTTTCCTCATTCTGATTGTTGATGTAAACATTGCCCAATGCTGCAGGCCCATATCTACATGATTTTTTGCATTGCAATGTTGCCACAATGAATGATCTGATACGTTTACCATAGCAATGAAGACTTAATTCCTGCCACAATGAATAACCTATATAGACCTCCTAACCATTGCTGTGATTAAAGCATTATCTTATACTTATCTCATTACTTATTGCTTGCTGCAATTCCTTTTCCTTTTCGCTGTATGACTATATGCTATGTTATCAATTCTATCTAGAAGTTTGAGTTTAGTTTCCCTCAAGGAGTTTTTCCTTATCTCTGTCTGTTCATGTTCGTGAACTCCACCATGATCTCCTTGATTTTCTCTACAATTTGTTTTCCTTCTGGCCTTTGGCCCTGTCTTTACAGATCAGACCAGTCATGGCTGGAACTGCATTATGCACATGACTGTATTGTACACTATTCTTTGTCAAAACACATTTGTTTGTTGAAGAACAGTGGCTAATGTATTGGAATGTTCAACTTTATTGTTAACCTAATACCAGCAGTAAATGAAGGTCACTAACAGATAGTGAACTAAAGGCGAATGAAGCAGGACAATGTAAGATTATCAGACTCAAGTCGTAGTTTCTGGCTAACCATTTATCAAGTGAGGTTGTGCAAACATCATCTAGCCTTGTAAAAGAGTCACCGAGCTGAGTCATAAATATATGAGAACATTCCAATTGTGACAAATTTCTATTGTATTCTCAAAATACCTGTTCAAGGATGATGATGAAGCGTGATGCTGGGGGCAACTGGTAGTGCAGCACAACATACACAGGGAAATACCCCAGCACACTTATTTGAGCTGTCAACAGCACTATAGCTGTTGCTATTGATGCTAGAATCTTCCACTGGTAGTGATGGTCCCTCCACTGCCTCAGAATATAGTATGGTCCAAGCAGGGTGTAACTGAACATGATAAGCCAGGCCCATATGACAGTGCCCAGCTGGCCAAAGGCATAGAAGAACAAGTCAAAATCTAGAACCAGCCTGAAATAAGGAAACAATGTGTCAAATGCAATTAAATTATGTGGCCTATCCATACATCCATTTTCCATACCATTTATCCTACACATGGTCATGGGGGAGCCTGGAGCCTATCCCAGGGAACTTGGGCACAAGTATGCTATAGTATGTTAATATTTAAGCTAAAGTATGTTGTATAATTGCTAAGGTTCTTGTTACAACTCAGTTTTTGTAACAAAGAGATGTAGAATAGGTATGGCAAACACACCTGCCCTGGTCAATGTAGTCCACAGCCAATGTGCTGATGATGAAAAGGAAGAGAGCAGCAACGAACATGTGATAAATGCTCCGGATGTGACTGATCTCAAACAGCTCGCTAGAGAAAAATAACATACAATTTTAGAATACTTCTGTATAAATATTCCCTGCACTACAGATATACAGTCTTAATTTCGATTCACACTTACTCAAGTATGGACTTCCTGGCCACAAAAACCTTTCCATCTTGCATTCTATGTCTGAAATCATAAAGACTAATTTAATTCTTATTTTACACTACACTTGATATTAATGCAAAGAGCTGGTGAAAATATAGTGAACACATTTTATGGGTTTTACCTCCTAGCTTTTTCATCAGTCTTTTGGTGTGTACTCTCAACTGTGTTTGAATCTGCACTTTGGGAGAATGACTGTAATGAGTCTGTAAGCACTTTGTCCAACACCTCACTCATCTGAGCTTTTACTTGCTCAATGACCTCTGCTTTTATCCGCTGTTTAAGGAAGAGTGATATATCAGTTTGTGTTCCGAGGACATAGATTACTTTTAAAGCAGATAAGGGCCAACATGACCTGTATGATAGCTGCGGTTTTTATGATCTCAAGACTTAAGCAAACTTCTCTTACCTCTACATGCCTTGTTCTCTGCAGCATAACTTCTGAATTAAACTCCGTATGTTTGGCATCTGCAAACAAACACACCTTTCTGCTCACTGACCAGCCAATGTACTTTAAAGAACTTCACCATAATAGTAATTTAGTTATGTTTTGTATTTAAAAAGATTGAAAGATGTGTGGATTCATACCCACCCTGTCTGCCAGGCCCATTTTCTGTGAGAGAAGGATTACTATCGGATGCCAAGCCACTGGTGCGATGCACCAAATTACTACTTGTCTTGCTGGCTGCCATGGTTATTCCACTTGCAGGATGTTTTAGCTTGACTTAGCTTGACTTGAGTTGCATCTGGGGTGCAATGGGGAAAAACTTGCAATTGCATATATGTTTTCATTACCATAATCCATCCATCCATTTTCTATACCGCTTATCCTACTGGGTCACAGGGAACCTGGAGCCTATCCCAGGGAGCATCGGGCAAAAGGCCTGATTGGTACATCCTGGATGAAGTGCCAATCCATTGCAGGGCACAATCACGTACACACTCCCACTCACACACTCATCCATACACTACGGACACTTTGGACAATCAGCCTACCATGCATGTCTTTGGACTGGGGGAGAAAACCACCACAGCACGGACAGAACATGCAAACTCCGCACACACTGGGGCCATGGTGGGAATTGGGGGGAACCAACCTCCAGGGTTGGTTTCAGGTGAACGTGCTAACCACTAAGCCACTGTGTGCCCTCATTACTATCATACTCTTTGTATGATGTTAATGAAACAAGCTTTCCATGTGAAGTCTATGTAAGTGTGTGAGTGTGGCTTCTATGCATTTATATTTACACTGACCTCTAGTTACCTGCGGTGTTATTCTGAGGCATCGTCCCCAGTCACAGTGACCAAGTTATCACACAGTGTAAACAATGTTTAGTTCTAGTTTGAGTTTGAGAGTGCATTGCTTGTGTACATTGCTTTACTCTAGATAACTAATAGATATGTTCTGATTGAGTGTTTGTCTGAGACAGCACAACATATTGACATGTACTTTAGATAAAGAGAAAGGACAATGACAGTGCAACGTATCCTACTTCTTTCAATTTGTGCTCCTGCTGTCAATGTTCTGTAGGGATGTCTGACATGTATTCTGCAATATTCCACATAAGCTATTAATAATGGATAACTAATTGTTACAATTGTTGCATTCATGTTTGATACCATATAAGCATTTTTATCATGGCATACACTGCCCTTGTTTAATTTAATTGGAAGTATATGGTTATAACCAACAATATTGTGATATTGATCCTTAAATTATAATACAACTTTTCATTTAATTTTTTTTTTTTACAAATACTTTTAAGCAACATTACAGTGTAAAACTTGCCAGATATATTCATTCATTTATTCATCTTTATACTGGTTCAGAGTTGTCGTGGATCCAGAGCATATCCTGGGAACACTGGGTGTGAGGCAGAGTTCACCCCGGATGGGATGCCATTCACACCTACAGGAAATTTAGTGTAACCAGTCCACCAACCTGCGTGTTTTTGAAAGTGAAAGGAAAGTGGAGAACTTGGAGGAAACACAAGTGAACAATGGGGAGAACATGCAAAACTCCACTTAGCTCAGGATCATACCAGCTAGGAGGTGACAACACTATCTGCTGTACTGTACCACCCCACATATATCCAGTACCATTTAAATATTTATAGCATTAGTTTATTTTTGCAAACAAATTAAACAAACAAACAAAAATAGACTGAACCTTATAATTCCAAGCTCTTCAATAGTAATTTAAAAGAATGGAGCACCCCACCATTGAACTTTCAGTAATTTCACTTTTTGACATATACACTATTTGGACAAAATTTGTGGACACCCAACATTCACACCCACATATCGGTTTTCCCAAAAATGTTGCTATAAGCATAGAATTGTATACATGTCTTTGTTTGCTGCAAGATTGCAATTTGTCTTCACTGGAATCTAAGGGTCCTAACGTATTCCAGCATGACAGTATCACTGTGCCCAAAATGAGGTCCATGAAGACATGGTTTGCCAAGGTTAAGTAGAAGAACTCGAGCAGCCTGCACAGAGCCCTGACATCAAACCCCACTGAACACCTTTTGGGATGAACTGGAATGCTGACTGCACACCAGGTCTCCTCATCCGACATCAGCCTTACTAAGGCTCTCGAGGCTGAATAAGCATAAATCCCCACAACCACATATGGGTCTGATGGACAGGTGTGCACATATTTTTGGCCATATAGTGTATATTTAGACTGCCGACTTTGTGTGACTACACAGTGGATCTTTCTTATTTATGATTCTGCTTATTGTCTACTATTTTCTCATCAGTGCATAAATTTAAGTTGTATATTTACCTTGTAAGGAAACCCAAGATAATGAATTTGGGCAGATTCAAGAGTTTAAAAAGTACAGTGCCAGCATTTCAATACTCAGGTCCACTTTTAACAGACTATTATATGCAAGGAGCATTTATTTATCATCTGCAAAACTGTTTATTGAACAGCATCTATGTGATATTTGTATTCATAATTGCTATTTACTTTACAATTTTCCGGATCAATATTAATGAAAAAAGGACAGTAAATTTTATTTTTTTTTTTTTT
>JAFFST010052013.1:291591-307749 GCA_022414735.1 Noturus placidus
ATTTGTTGAAAAAGTTTGAAATATCCAATAAATTTGGTTCCACTTCATGATTGTGTCCCACCTGTTGTTGATTCTTCACAAAAAATTACAGTTTTATATCTTTATGTTTGAGGCCGGAAATGTGGCAAAAAGTCGAACAGTTCAAGGGCGCCGAATACTTTCGCAAGGCACTGTATGTGTATATATAACAATATGTAAAGGCTTAGCATAACTCACTTGTTTGATTTAGCCTTTATGTTGGGTTGAATGGCTCTTTGAAACAATTCATTGCGAAATTCGATTCTGGGGTCACTGGTGCGCATGAACATGTGATTGATTGGTGAGTATGCATTGTAGTGTCCCGGCCGAACAGGTTTGGCTGAGAAAAGAAAATATTTAATTTCTTAACAATATTATGAACCACACACGTGAAGTGGAAAATATACACTGTACAGTTTTGCTCATCAATTTACAGAATCTGCAAAATGTTAATAAATATACTTTTGAACAGGACGATCAGTATAAATTGTTATTTTGTCTTCTGAGGAAAAATGTAAATATCTAATGTAGCTTCTGATGGGCAGTACTAAATGAAAAAAACAAAAAGAGAAGAGCCATTTATCAGAGAGAGAGACAGACAGACAAATCCAAAACACGATATCATGGCGAGGTGAAGAAACAGGCAAAGGGTCAGGCGATTGAATAACAGACATAAATAGGGCAGGGCTAGAATCGAGAATGAGAAACAAGAGCAAGATCAACTATAACAAAACGAAAAAACTGTCATTGATCACTCAGTTCACAACACAGTATTAAGAATCATGCATATGTAAACTTTGGAACTGATTCATTTGTGTAAATTCAGTTATCATTGTGTCTTGTGGACCATATGTAAACATCTGTTACATGAAATAGCTTAAAAAAACAAAATGCAAGTTTTATGATCTTTCTTTTTTTATTATTATTATTAACATTTTGCAGATTCTGTAAGGGGTATGTACATTTCTGTGCAAAACTGTATGGATAAAAGTATTTGGACTCCAGAGAGTTCACACCTATATGTGGGGTATCCCCAAATTGTTGCCACAAAATTGAACATAATTGTCTACAATGTCTTTGTATGATGTAGCTTTAAGATTTCCCCTTTACTGGAATTAAGGGGCCCAAACATGTTCCAGCATGACAATGCCCCTGTGCACAAAGCAAGGTCCATGAAGACATGGTTTGCCAAGGTATATCTGGAGTGCCATGTTCAACAAGATCATATGGGTGTGATTGGTCAGGTGTGCATATACTTTTGGCCATATAGTGTACAGGTGCATCTCAAAAAATTAGAATTACATGGGAAAGTACATTTTTTCTGTAATATATTCTAGATTCATTACACATAAAGGGAAATATTTCAAGACTTTTTTTTTGTTTAAAATCTTGACGGTTACAAAAATCCAGTATCTGAAAATATTAGAATAAAGAATTTATAATAGAGAAATGTCGACCTTCTGAAAAGTATGCTAATTTATGCACTCAATACTTGGTCAAGGCTCCTTTTACACGAATTACTGAATCAATGTGGCGTGGGATGGAGCCAATCAGCCTGTGGCACTGCTGAGGTGTTCAGGAAGCCCAGGTTGCTTTGATAGCAGCCTTCAGCTCGTCTGTATTGTTGGGTCTGATGTCTCTCATAGATTCTCTATGGGGTTCAGGTCATGCCAGTTGGCTGGTCAATCAAGCACAGTAACACCACGGTCAGTACACCAGTTACTAGTAGTTTTGGCACTGTGGGCAGGTAAATGGTAGATGGTCTGCACTTATATAGCACTTTTTTCCAAAGCGCTTTACACTGTGTCTCATTCACCCAATCACACACACTCACACACCAATGCGAGCAAAGCTCCCATGCAAGGCATTAACTTTCCATCGGGATCAACTTGGGGTTCAGTGTCTAGCCAAAGACACTTCAGCAAGTGGAGTCACGTGGGCCAGGAATCGAACAGCCAACCCTACGATTAGTGGACAACCTGCTCTACCACCTGAGCCACAGCCTGTGCCAAGGTGCCAAGTCCTGCTGGAAAAGGAAATCAAAATCTCCATGAAGCTCGTCAGCAGATGGAAGCATGAAGTTCTCTAAAATCTCCTGAAAGATGCTGCATTGACTCTCAACTTGAGAAAACACAGTAGACCAACACCAGCAGATAACATGGCACCCAAATCATCACTGACTGTGGAAACTTCACACTGGACTTCAACAACATGGATTCTGTGTCTCTCCACTCTTCCTCCAGACTCTGAGACCTTGATTTCCAAATGAAATGCAAACTTTACTTTCATCTTCACCATGATTGTGATTGTGTACTGAACCAGACTGAGAGATTACAGGCTCAGGAAACCTTTGCATGTATTTTGAGTTAATTATCTTATTAGGGCTCTCAGGTCCACATTTCTGAATTAGAAATTCTTTATTCTAATATTTTGAGATACTGGATTTTTGATTTCCTTGAAATATTTCACTTTATGTGTAATTAATCAAGAATATATGAAAGTACCACTTTTTTAAATTAAATTACGGGGGAAAAAATTTACCTTTCCACAATATTAAAATTTTTGGAGATGCACCTTTATGTCCTGCTTCCAAAAAAAGTGTTGTGCAAAAAAGCATCCTAAGTGTTGTGCAAAATTTTATTACTTATTATTAAAAACTAGTATTATTATACACTACACATCTGAGTTGTTACTTAACACAGTTTATCGTTTTGAATGAAATGGCAGAGTTGCTATAAATGTAGCATAATCAGTAAATTTGTACTGAATCTTGAGCTATAGAGCAGGGGTCTTCAACGTTTTCCAGGCCGAGGACCCCCAAACTGATGGCGAGATGGATCGGGAACCCCATAATTATATATATTGTATGACATTGTGTTATATCAAACTGGTAACAACTTTCGCGATCCACATGCAGTACCGCCACGGACCCCCTGTTGAAGACCTCCGCTATAGAGAATAAACAGGCCAAGTGGTGCTTTGTTGATGTCAACTGACCAATCAGTGCAGCATTAGGGCGATGGAAGAAGTTTTTGGTTCTCATGACCTCTCTAATGCGTTCAACTTCTTGCTGGTAGCGGCGCCGGTCTTTCATGGCTCCCTCTTTGGCTTCTTTCAGTGCACCCTCCAGTGCGCGAACTCGCTCAGCCGTAGAGCGAAGACGCTTCTCCAGCTTAGGAAGTTCACAGCGTAGATCTGCATTATCACGCACCAGCTGACAGACAGAGAGCAAGAGAGGAAAAAATCAATTTGAAGTACAACTGAAATAAGATATAAGAATAATTTGAGAATGTATGCCCCACATCATGTTTAATTCTGTCACACTGACCTGTTTGTGTACTTTTGTAAGCTGTTCCAAGTTGTTCTCAAGAAAGGAAATCTTCTGCTTCTGGGTAGAAAAACCTCCACTATCATCGAATTCCATTTCAGAACTCTGCAAAAACAACACCAGACAGACAGATGTCTCGATTTTGAAGAGCGTTTTAGTGGCGCAATCAACATGAGGCATTTTACATTTCATTGTACTCACTCGTTTAACTCGAGTTGTGAGGTCTTGAACAAAAAGCTTTCTCAGGTTGTGCAAGCTCTGGAGTTCACAAGCCTTGAGAGTGGGGTTGGGGGACAGGGTAAGAGTCATGGTTATTATTGTTGCATGATTTCATTTTCAGGCTTATGTGCTAAGAGTGAAATACTCACAACAGTTTCTTCCAGTCTTTTCATGTCCTGCTTAGCCTGCTCATGGCGTTCATTGAGATATCTAATCAAAGAAATCACAATCCCAACACACTCCATCAGATTAGACTTCACAACTGCCATTATAGCTGCAACTATATCTTACATGGAAATCAACCTGGTGTCAATCATTTTCAGATTTCTCTCCAGTGTGCATTTTCATGGCTGTGTTATTAAAATTAGAGTATTTATTTATTTATAATTTAATATTCCCTATACAAAAAAAAAATCATCACACTTTTCTAATCTGCAGTGCTATGGAATAAGTGTGAATTGTGTGTACTGTCTAATCTAGCATGCTTTTTTTTTTTTCATTCACATGTATTAGTTGTTTTTTAGTTCCTAACAAATAGAATCTGAGTGATTTTGTTTATATGGCCCTTGGGTTGTGAATAGGTCTTTGTAATTACGCCAAAAGTTAGCTCCAAGCTAGCATCTTGCTGTTTATATCTGATAAGTTACAATGCATTGATCGATTAATTATGAGAGTTGTTAAAATCTGATCTAATTCATAAACTAATTTCTTTTCAGTCTGCTTCTTTTGGTGAGGGTTGTGGTAAAAATCAGGGGCTGTATTCACAAACACCTTTTAAGCTAAAAGGAGCTCCTAGCTGGCACATTGAGAGAATGCGAATGGTCAGGCTGCAATTATATGCTACACTTTGGGCAGTCCTGGCCAAATCACAATATTTTAAGTGAAAAGAAGTAAACATAGCCTCTGCAGCATATTATTTTTTAAAAAACACAAAAAAAAACCCACATTTTTTTGTAATTATACATTTGATGAAAAAATAAAGCATTTGGACAACCTTCTTTTTATAAAGTCTCTGAATTTATTTAACTTGTTAAGCCTGATTCATTAGGATTAAAATTTACGTCAGGAATTATAATTAAGAATTGTCATCAAAGCGTAATAACTTCTCTGACTCTTCAAACCTCTAGATCAAGGCTAACTTACGCATACAAAGCAGGGGAAATCTATTAACTATATCAAAGCACTTCCAGCTCTCAATTTCCACTTGTCTAAAATGTCATTAAGGAAAGGCAGTTAAAAGGAAGTTTTTACGTTGGAAGTCAAAGCAAGATTGGGAGGACCAAGAAAACTCTCTGATATAATTGCTGTATGCTTGCCATTAAGGCAAAGCAAAACACATGAAACCTATGAGAGCAAAGACTTGTCAGGGAGCTGGAGCTGACACAGGAGTGGTGGTACATTGTTCCACTATGCAGTGGTGCACAAATATGTTTGCATGAAGTCAGCACAAAATCCAACTTCTAAAGTAGCTGTTCTTAGCCTGGGGGTCACAAAGTGGTGGAGGGGTATACATAGAAAAAACTATTTGATTCTAAAAAGTAATTCTCACTCAGAAAAAAAGTTAAGAACCGCTGATCTGAAGTTTGCAAAACTATGGGTGAACTTATTGCTCTTCATTAAGTGCACCTTGATGCTGTCACTATAGTGCCAAAATCCCACCACTTGCTGCAATATGCACAAAAGGCAACTCATGAAGCAATTTTGACTAGGTGAATTAATCAGCATACACAGATGATAAGTGATCTTTTATTTGTCAGGAACACACATGTAGGAAGAACACTGACATAATAAATGGCAATACTACTCCTACAAAACAACAACCAATTGTTATTTTACAAACAAGTTTATGCTGCTTTAATTCAGAACAGTTTGGGGTAATGCTTATTAATCAAAAACCATTCTTAAAAACAAGTTGAGAAAGCACACAGAGTGGGGAGATCAACTTCTTTGAATTGTGGGAATGTATTACTGCCCTGTCACATTGTGAACTGGAGTATGGATACAAAAGAAATACTTTAAGTGCCATACTAGTCCTTTGTAGCTCATTATAAAGTTGACTTCTTAATACTATTACTATTAAAATGTGTTTCAATTCTCTCAACTAGTCTTGGGCTGTCTGCGTTTCATTGCAATAACACATTTTCCACTGATTCCATTACCTGGTATCAATCACACCTCCCTGTATTATGCTTCCCAATCATTTTAAGCATTTATTTTTAATCTACAGTGACCAGCTCACAAACTAGTGAATATAAATTTCTTCACTCCTGTTCCTCCCTTTTACCTTTCCTGGCCCAACCTTCTTGTAGATTTTAAAAACTTGTCTTTTATTTATCTCAGTTTCACACCTCTGCTGGCATTTCCTCATTATATTCTATATGAAGTTTTTATTTTCTGCTTTATAGGTATTTAAAATATCAACTATATCAAGACTTACTGCTTTTTTTTTATCAGCACTCATACTACCCTCTACCACCTAGTGTGTTGGACCCCTATAAAACTAAACCTCATTTAAAATATTTCTTATATACTTGCCAGTATCAAGTTGTAATTTCAACATATGTTTACATCACTGGTTTTCTCCCTTCAACAAAATGTATAGCTTGTAAGATCTTTGTATAATAATTTATACAATATATACTGATAAATGATCTATCACATTTCTATTCTTGTATTACAAATGCTAAGCCTACATGACTTGATCTTTTAACCAGGTGGCCTTTCCAATTAAGAAGGAACAAGCACACTAATTTCCTACACCTGGAGGACACTGGGATTGGCTGAGTTCATTGGTAAGCCAATAATAAAGAATTTAAAATAATTAAATATAGCCACATGGAAGTTTTCACAAGACGTAACAGCTAAGAACAAAGTTTCAATGTGCAGTGTTGTTTGGTTTGTTGTAGCCCGTTTCTATGTAGGCCTATTTCTATCAAAGTTAGCTTAATACAATGTGGCAAGCCAATTTTCTTTTCATAGTGTATGCAACTCTGGGTTCATTTTGCCTAGAGATGGTTCCAAAAGCAAATCTTACCTTTGAAATGTTTAATGCAGCCAGGCATTTTGGGAGGTTAGTTATTGGGAGTAGTGCAAAGCTGATCTCAAATAAAAATAAGGAAAGTAATAGCACAAATCAACAAGCTGTGCTTGAGGACACTGAAGGATACCGGTCTGATCAACGTGCTTCAACAGGTAATAATGGGCAGGCAGTGGTATAGATTATTGCCTATTGCGGTGTGTATATGATTGTTGTTCATTTTTTTGTTTTTTATTGTGTATATTCTACATGTTAGCATGGCATAAGGTGGTGGAGTCAAAGCTGAGGCAACTGAAACCTACTGTGTATTGTGATGATGATGCCATGACCCTGCGTGTTCAAGGAAGTACTATGCCCAACTTCATGATTGATGGAGGTGGTTATACTGACCTGGATATCTAGCATTCTGATCATCATATTGTTTCTACTTTATAATCATAGTGAAAACAGCTTAATTGTGCACACATGCTATATCGAAAATTGACTAGATTTTTACTCAGGTGATGGTCCAGTCCCATTGACACAGATACCTGCAAACTGTGGACTCTCAGTGACTCAAGGTCCCACAGATGCTGTCTTTAATGTACATTATCAAGGCTGTCATGTTGCACAACAGGTATATGCTTCTCCATGGACTGATTACATGAATGTAAGAGATGCTACTATGTTACTATAGCATGTACTAATGATGCAACATGTAATAGTTCTTACTAAATACTATAGCACTGTGGAAGAAACATGATTTGTAACCATTTTGACTCAATCATTCTTTGAAATCTATTCAAAAGTGTATGGAATGTATGCCTTATACAGCTAATAACTTATCCACTGTGCATGATTTAGCAAAAACACTGTACAGACTTGTCTTCATGTGACAGTGCCATATGCAACTGGGGTAATTGTTCCTATATGTTAAGTATAGGTGGTCATTTCCAAACGTGTTTTGGTTACACTTCTGTTTAGTCTTACAATGAAACCAAAAAAACTGCAAACTGGATTACTTATCAGTCCTGATGAAGGTATGAAGCTCAGGACATTGAGTTATTTCCCTTAACTAACACACTTAAGAAATATGATGAGATGTGAATCTATTGTCTTTGAGTAGGGGAAATCACCAAATTGAACAAAAACCTTAGGACTAGTGTTGTGCAGCCCTGTTTTAAAATTTTTATTTATTTCCTTACAGGCAGATGGCCATGTTCTGCCACTGCGTCTGTGGGGAATGCCCATGGAAATATCTTGTCCTTTGGCTCCATATGCTCTCCCTACTGTCTCTTGCCTTGAATCTGGTATGGTGACCAAGATCAGCTGCAAGACTGCAGATGTTCTTAAACTAAAGGGTGAGCTTTTATTCCTGTCTAGAGCCACCAGGCTTTTTAATTTGGTTCTGGATGGGCATGGGATTTCCTTGCTCTAAAATGTAGTTGCAGTTGGCTTGGCATTTGGTTGATTGATTAAGATGAATATAACTTGATGGTAATGTAGCCCTCCAGAACTGAATACTGATGTCTATGCTATTTTTCAGTGTTGAACATGGTTCTTGCTTTTGTTCCAGTGAATGGCAAATGGGTCCCCTTTACACCAGCAAGCAGCACATGTGGTATCACTGCAGAGTCTGAGACGGATGGAGTGGTGATCACTGCACCATACCAAAGCAGCTGCTGGCAAATTAAGGTAGTAATCCCTGGCAGCTTTAAATTTGCCTAATCTTTTGTCTGCATTGTCTATAAATATCTCTTTTCCCTAGGGTGGTGAAAGGTTTCTGTCCATACTGTATGGCAATGAGGAATTTATCTTTTCCTGCCCTGATTTCCAGGACCCTCATCTCTATGGTCATGTTAGAATTATGTCCTCTCACAGTCATGATCCTAATGAAACCTCTCCTACAGGGAGTATAATGGCCACGAACATTGCAACTGCTACAACAGGCCTTGCCAGTAATCCAGAACAGCCCATGTCTTATCCATTTAGTCATATGTATTACAGAAATGCTGGGGCAATCCCTGCAGGCACCAGTACTGCCCCATCAGTCACTTCTAGCCCTAACACAAATGCCCCTTCTACTTTCTCTACCAGTAAAAATGGTGATATGATGTATCCTTTCCCTGAGATCTATTATCCCTTCAGCCCCATGTCAAATGGTAAACCTATGCCTCAAGGATATCATTGGTCTTTTCCTGCAAAAGCACCCACTACTGCCCCAACAACCACTGTTACAACCACTAAAACTGCAACTACCACAAAATCTAGTTTTGTTGCTAGTAACCCCCAACAGTCTGCATATTCTTTCAATCAGATGTATTATCCATTTGGCCCCATGCTGTATCATCGTAAGCCCATGCCTCATGGATATAATTGGGCTTTTCCTGAAAAAGCACCCACTACTGCCCCAACTACCACTTTTCCAACCACTAAAACTGCAACCACCACAGCATCCTCTACTGTTGCTCGTAACCCCCAACAGTCTGCATATTCTTTCAATCAGATGTATTATCCATTTGGCCCCATGCTGTATCAACGGAACCCCATTCCTCATGGATATAATTGGGCTTTTCCTGAAAAAGCACCCACTACTGCCCCAACTACCACTGTTCCAACCACTAAAACTACAACCACAACATCCTCTACTGTTGCTAGTAACCCCCAACAGTCTACATATGCTTTCAATCAGATGTATTATCCATTTGGCCCAATGCTGCATCATCATAAGCCCATGCCTCATGGATATAATTGGGCTTTTCCTGCAAAAGCACCCACTACTGCCCCAACTACCCCTGTTCCAACCACAACATCCACTACTGCTGCTAGTAACCCCCAACAGTCTGCATATGCTTTCAATCAGATGTATTATCCATTTGGCCCAATGCATTACCATTATAAATCAATACCTTATGGCTATCCCTGGGCTTTTCCTGCAAAAGTGCCCACTACTGTACCAACTAAAACGGCTTCAACAACTGAAACAACTCCAACAACCGAAGCTGCAACAAGTGCCACAACACCCACAATTGTGGCCAGTAACCCTCAACAGTCTGCATATTCTTTCAATCAGATGCATTATCCTTATGGCCCCATGCCATACCATCATAAAGCCATGCCTTATGGCTATCCTTGGGCTTTTCTTGCAAATGCACCCAATACTTCCCCAACTACAACTGCTCCAACAATTGAAACTGCAACTGTTCCAACCACTAAAACAACTCCCACGACCTTGACTACTGTTGCCAATGACTCTCAGCAGTCTGTGTATTCTTTCAATCAGATGTATTCTCCATTTGGCTCAATGCATTGCCATCATAGGCCCTCGCATCATCTTGGCTATCCTTTGACTTTTCTTGCAAAAGCCTCAACTACTGCTCCAAATGAACCTGCTCAAACAATTAAAACATTTTCTCTAACTACTAAAGCTGCAACAAATGCCACATCCACCATCATAGCCAGTAACCCCCAACAGTCTGCATATCCTTTAAATCAGATGAGTAATCCAGTTGACTCCATGCCGTACCATCGTAAGCCCATACTTCATGGCTATCCTTTGGCTTTTCCTCCAAAATCACACACTACTGCTCCAACAACTAAAACTGCAACAACTGCCACAACACCCACTATCGTCGCCAGTAACCTTCAACAGTCTGTGTATCCTTTAAATCAGATGTATTCTCCATTTAGCCCCATGAATTACCAGTATAAACCTGCTCGCCTTGGCTCTCATTTTACCAGTGATCTGCCAGCTTTGTAAAATGTCCTTAATACAACTATACCAATCACTGTATCATCCCATGTACTATAGCAAATGTTTGCTGTTTAAGTGACCTCACCGTGTAGCCTGTACATCTTTAAATTGCTGTTCATATCACCATACTATCCACCTTGAATGACCTATCTTTGTGGTTGCCTTTTTTTATTTCAATAAATTAAGCGAACTGATTCTGGGTGTTTTCATTGAAAGTGTTTTTAAGCCGTTTCATTGGAATATTGCCAAATCTTGCAGTAAAAAAGGGGTACAATGCAGTTAAATGCATACAACTGAGACTCTATAAATGTCTTTAAAAAGTAATTGTTTTAATGTTTTTATAAAACATTTAGTCTGTTCATCATGTCAAGTCTTGGATTATGTGGAACATCTGCTGTACAAGTCCTTGTTAATGAGCGGTTACTATAGAAACAATAGTTTTCGAACAAACGCATCAATAATACACTTTCATTAAAGTCACGTGAAGTTCAGAAGTTCTTTAAACAAAACAGGGTGCTCACACATTCCATTGCTTAAACACCTGACTCTAATTTCTACTTTCACACACTTGTCACTTGCAGATATGTAATATTGGTTCATTTTCCTTAATCAATGTGAACAATGACCAAGTATAATATTTGTTTAACTGGGTTCTCTTTGCCTACTTTGAGGACTTGTGTGAAAATCTGATTGTTTTAGGCCGTGTAAAATTTTTTTTTAAGCACCACTATATATCTAGAGACAGAGTTCAGATATTATTATAATTTATATACATTATAAATTACCACTCACTAATAGTGATCAATCATAAGAAAGCTACACTTCTGCTGGAGTATTTTCTGGCAGAGGTGGATTTGCATCAGTCCTTCTCAGGCCATTTCTTTTTTCCAATTTGCTTCAAATCATCGGGTCTCTTTTTATAGTACACATAAAATGAAAACATATCAAAATAACAGTATTATAACAATGAGAATTATTTAGCATGCAAGTCCTCATTACAGTCTAAACCGATATCCAGCAAACCATCATTTGACTCACTGAATGCATATTAAACTGTAGCAATTGATTATAAAATATTGCATATTTAGCCAATATATATCACATACTTGTAAAATATATTACTAAGCATATTGCACTAAATATATTACATATGTTCAAACTTGGTATAAAGATTCTGCAATTAATTTTCTTCATTGCTTAAGAGGCATCACATTTATACTACGTGATCAAATGCTTGTGGACACCTGACAATCATGCCCATATGTGGGACACACATAATTGTATATTGCAGAATGTCTTTGCATGCTGTAGCATTAACATTTTCCTTCACTAGAACTAAGAGACCCAAACATGTTCCAGTATTACAGTGCACAAGGTGAGGTCAATGAAGGCATGGTTTGCCACGGTTAGAGTGGAAGAACTATAGTGTCCTGCACAGAGATCTGACCTCAGCACCACTGAAAACCTTTGGGATGAACTGGAACGCTGACTGCACCCCAGGCCTGCTCACCTGACATCAGTACTCGACCTCACTAATGCTTTGTGGCTAAATGGGCAAAAACCCACAGCCACATTTCAAAATCTTGTGGAAAACCTTCCCAGAGGTTGTAATAACCGCAACAGAGGGCTGGTATGGGGTGTTCAACAAGTACATATGGGTAAGATAGATGTCCACAAATCTTTGGCCATGTAGTGTATGTTTTTGGATTGCTTGTTCTACCAGAGAAAAGTCTCACATTATTGGATATTCTATGCAAACATCTGAATCTGGATTGAGGCAACAGAGGAGGTTGTTAACACGTTATGAGACCATTTCAACATGGTTGCATGTACAGTGTATGTATCCACAGGCTATGGCTATTTTTTCTGGTCACTCTCGTTCTTTTTTTTTTTACACGATCTTCCTCTGGAGAGATACCCCAGTGATCCCCCCAAAAAATGAGAGAATTGTTTATCATGTGACAAAGAAGCATTTGCCATAGCTCTATCAACCTTCCCTCTCATTATCTGTCTTGGCATGCACATGTGCTCAAACTGTAATAATTATTTTACATAGTTATACCACACCACTGTTGACTTCTCAGATCTAAATCTTTCTGTAAGTAGATGTTTAACATTTGAAGATTCAAGATGCTTTATTGTCATATGTGCAGTAGGCTCACACACTGAAATTCATTCTTTGCTTACATACCTCTGGATGCTGCATAAAATGAAGTAAACTGAGAGAAATAAACACTAAATATTACACAAAATATATCCATCCATCCATCCATCTTCAACCGCTTACTCCTTTTCAGGGTCACAGGGGAACCTGGAGCCTATCCCAGGGAGCATATAATGGAATTAAATATTATGGATGTAAGCAAGCTGGAGTTTAGCTTGCCTCACACCCCTGGGGTTTGGGGCATAACTCACACCTCCACCCTGTGTGCTCGGAGCCTGCATGCTCGCTCCGGGTGTTTAGTCTTGATACAGTATCTCACAAAAGTGAGTACACCCCTCACATTTTTGTAAGTATTTGATGATATCTTTTCATGTGACAACACTGAAGAAATTACACTGTGCTACAATGTAAAGTAGTGAGTGTACAGCTTGTGTAACAGTGTAAATTTACTGTACCCCCAAAATAACTCAACACATAGCCATTAATGTCTAAACCGCTGGCAACAAAAGTGAGTATACCATCCATCTGCTATACCGCTTATCCTTCCTTCAGGGTCATGGGGAACCTGGAGCCTATCCCAGGGAGCATAGGGCACAAGGCAGGGTACACACTGGACACGGTGCCAATCCATCACAGGGCACAATTACATACACACACACACCCATTCATACACTACGGAGACTTTGGACATGCCAATCAGCCTACCATGCATGTCTTTGGACTGGGAGATGAAACCAGAGTACCCGGAGGAAACCCCCACAGCACGGGAAGAAGATACACACACACACAGGGCAGCGGAGGGAATCAAACCCCCGACCCTGGAGGTGTGAGGCGAACGTGCTAACCGTGCGCCCTAAGGGAGTATACCCCTAAGTGAAAATGTCCAAATTGGGCCCAATTATCCATTTTCCCTCCCTGTCATGTGACTTGTTAGTGTTACAAGGTCTCAGGTGTGAATGGGGAGCAGGTGTGTTAAATTTGGTGTCATCGCTCTCACACTCCCTCATACTGGTCACTGGAAGTTCAACATGGCACCTCATGGCAAAGAACCCTCTGAGGATCTGAAAAAAAGAATTGTTGCTCTACATAAAGATGGCCTAGACCAGTGGGTCCCAAACTTTTCCAGGGCAAGGCCCCCAAAATGGCATTAAAATTTGACCGAGGCCCCCCTTTGGCAAGATGTCTTTAAAACACATTAAAAATACAAACTTCCGAATATATCCCCCTTTTTATTAATAATTACATCTTACATATTTACATTACATTACATTGGGAATTGATTGTGTGTGTGTGTGTGCGCGTGCGTGTGTGTGTGGTTGTCTGAGAGTGAGAATTTATTTTTCACAGCAAATTGTTAAGGCCCCCCAGGCGCCCCCTGGCGGCCATCAATTTGAAAACCACTGGCCTAGGCTATAAGAAGATAGCCAGGACCCTGATACTGAGCTGCAGCATGGTGGCCAAGACCATACAGCGGTTTAACAGGACAGGTTCCACTCAGAACAGGCCTCACCATGGTCCACCAGAGAAGTTGAGTGCATGTGCTCAGTGTCATATCCAGAGGTTGTGTTTGGGAAATAGACATATGAGTGCTGCCAGCATTGCTGCAGAGGTTGAAGGGGTGGGGGGGTCAGACTGTCAGTGCTCAGACCATACGCCAAACACTGTATCAAATTGGTCTGCATGGCTGATGTCCCAGAAGGAAGCCTCTTCTAAAGATGATGCACAAGAAAGCCTGCAAACAGTTTGCTGAAGACAAGCAGACTAAGGACATGGATTACTGGAACCATGTCCTGTGGTCTGATGAGACCAAGGTATACGCACCTTTGTTGCCAGTGGTTTAGACATTAATGTCTGTGTGTTGAGTTATTTTGAGGGGACAGTAAATTTACACTGCTATACAAGCTGTACACTCACTACTTTACATTGTAGCACAGTGTCATTTCTTCAGTGTTGTCACATGAAAAGTTATAATCAAATATTTACAAAAATGTGATGGGTGTACTTTCTTTTGTGAGATACTGTATGTCCAAAATCATGAACTTGCCCTAGAATAAGATTTATTTCAGTATTATCAAGGTCAATCCAATAAT
Organism: Noturus placidus; assembly: GCA_022414735.1. Lineage (NCBI taxonomy): Eukaryota > Metazoa > Chordata > Actinopteri > Siluriformes > Ictaluridae > Noturus > Noturus placidus. The sequence continues at coordinate 306,181 of JAFFST010052013.1, forward strand.
TGTAAGTATTGTATGTAAAAACTCACTTCAGCTCTTCCAACCGAGCACTCTTCTCATACTCTCGACTTTTCAGGCTTACAAACTCAGCATGCAACTGCTGTAATTCCACAACCAGCCTCTGATTTTCACTAAAAGAGGGAGGGAAATAGAATAAAACAAAAAGATTCCAGAGATGAGAGGAAAAAGGTAAAGAAGAGGGAAACATTTTGGTATCACTGACTCTGTGAGCTCGTCGATTATCTTCTGCTTATTGTTGATGTCATCGCGCAGGCGTCCAAGTTGTTTGTGCTGTGATTCAAGATGATTGCCTCGGTGCTGTTTCACATAAAAACATTACTACCATTAAAATCAATACTAGCTCAAAATGGAATTATTTGTGGCATTTGCATGGCTACATAACATCTTTAGCACATCAGTAGTAGTAAATTAATATATACATGTACTCTACTGTGCAAAAGTCTTAGGCTCCCTATTTTATTTTGTACAAACTTTGTTATAGATTTTTATTTTTATTTTTACTTCTACATTATAGAGTCAGTAGATTTCCAAACATTCGTTTTACAGCACAAAATTAAATGTTACAGGAAACTGTTTGTATGTCAGTAAAGAAAGCAGCATATTAAGTGGTAAGAGACACTTTTCAGACAGAAAACACGATGAATGCTGGATTTTGGTGCCAATATAAAAAGCAAGTGCGAAAGTCCAAGTCTCCAGAAGAACCGTGACTTTCTTTGCAAGATGCTCAATAAAACTTTCAGCTCATTTCCTTATAAAACTGCACTAATACTACCTTACACTAATTTTCTTTTTTTTAAAGCAAAGGGTCGTCACACCAAACATTGCCTTTGTTTCATTATCCATCCATCCATCCATCTTCAACCGCTTACTCCTTTTCAGGGTCACGGGGGAACCTGGAGCCTATTCCAGGGAGCATCGGGCACAAGGCGGGGTACACCCTGGACAGGGTGCCAGTCCATCGCAGGGCACAATCACATACACACTCACACTGTTTAATTCTCTTTATAGTAATTTTTTTTTGTAAATGGGGAAACAGTTAATTTCATTATTTTTGAAGACATCTTTGCTCTACAGCATTTCTTTGCATATGCCTAAGACTTTTGCACAGTACTGTATATACAGATATTTGTGTTAACCTTAGGCTCCCCAGACTCCCCGTTGTCTTGATGGTTTTCTTGAAGACTCTCTGTAAATAAAGAAGCTATTATTGAAAACAGTCCGAAAGACAAATGGTGTTTCTGGTCATACAAACATGAAATTAGCTTTAATGTACAGGCTCTCATAATATTCAGTATATTGCATGTCCCTGGTTAGCTAAATACAGGGTCTTTGCTCCATTACAATATAACTGTTACAATATAAAAACTCCCAGGGTCTCAAAATCTTTACTTCAGAGGAGTCGACTGAGTGGTGGCCTTTCATTGCCCAATTTCATGTATTATTATTGGGCGGCTAACATTCAGAAACTGGTGTTCTGGGTGCAATTTGGAGGTGTGTCCTCTAATTGCCATCTTTGGTGTTTCATCTCAGTGTCAGTCTCTGAGCCATAAA
>JAFFST010052013.1:356203-377878 GCA_022414735.1 Noturus placidus
ATCAACAACAGGTGGGACACAATCATGAAGTGGAACCAAATTTATTGGATATTTCAAACTTTTTCAACAAATAAAAAACTGAAAAATTTGGCGAGCAAAATTATTCAGCCCCCTTAAGTTAATACTTTGTAGCGCCACCTTTTGCTGCGATTACAGCTGTAAATAAATTTGGTTCCACTTCATGATTGTGTCCCACCTGTTGTTGATTCTTCACAAAAAATTACAGTTTTATATCTTTATGTTTGAGGCCTGAAACGTGGCAAAAGGTCGAACAGTTCAAGGGGGCCGAATACTTTCGCAAGGCACTGTATTTAGAGTGATGGTGTTTTCAAGTTATTAGGGTGACTCTCTTTGCTGTTAAATTATTCTGCTGGTGCTTGTTTGGTTTGTGCTCCGTTTAGGTGGCACAGCTGTACGATGTGGTGCAGAAGTGGGATGCCATGGCAACCTCCCTCCCTCAGGTGGTCCAGAGACTGATAGCCGTTAAAGAGCTACACGAGCAAGGTAACATCTCTCTTGGGTTGCATGTGGTACCGTGCCAGTGATGTTTTATGGAACTCGAGTTTCAGTCATTGGATGCTTTCAGATTTTTTGATTTTGGAAAGGTTCATCAAATCACTCTGCATCATTTCTGAGACTTCGGTACGGTTAACATGGTTTTTCTTTTACCTCGAGCTTGTTGCGATTGTGTCCTTCATCACGCACCTCTACAGCATAAAGGCCCATTAAGATTGTGCGCGGGGGTCCTGCCTCCAGGACTGAGCCACTAGCAGTAACAGAGGAACGTCACCGAATGTAGCAAAGTAAAAGTACATTTGTGATTTAAAAATGAGCTCGAGTAAGAGTAGAAGTATGGCCAGTTAAACCTACTCTTAAACGTTAGTTATTAAATTACATGCTACCCACCTCTGTAAATAATCACACATTATCATTTATTTATAAACCAAAACTTTCTCTGTACATACACAAATGAGGATGAACATGTGTTGGGTAAATAGAAAGTAGGAGGTGGAAATGGAAATTTTGAACCGGTGTGAATGAATTCTAAATAAATACCTTGCAAAGCCTACAGTTGTTCAAATAAATAAATAGCTGTGCTGTTAATAAAAGTGAATAAAGTGCAAATGTTTTTTTTTTCTATATGTCAAATGTAGAATGTGGAAACATTACACATTCAATTCTAAATCAAAGCATTAACAAATTTGATCAAGTCTGCGTTATTCTTTTACAGGAAGCAAAGGAATATTAATCTGTTCAAAAAATAGCAGTCGACATTTGTTTATCTCTTTAAACTGAAGACATTTTTCAGGATTTAACTTCACTTTAAATTACTGAACTAAATATTTAGTTGCATAAGCATTGTTTTTGATGACTGCTTCCCATCTGTGTTGCATCGAGTCAACCAACTTCTGGCACCTAGAGACGGGTATTTCAGCCCAGGATAGTGATGAGTCTTTATTGATCACACATGCACAGTGAAATTCTTTTCTTCGCATACCCCAGTATTTCGGGAAGCTGGGGTCAGAATGCAGGGTACAGCGTCCCTGGAGCAGAGAGGGTTAAGGGCCTTGCTCAAGGGCCAAACCGTGGCAACTTGGGAGAACCCCGGACCTTCTGATCAGTAACCGAGAGCCTTAACCACCAAGCCCACACTAGTTTTAAATGGGGTTGAGGTCAGGGGATTGAGCTCGCCACTCCATTACCTCAAATCCATTTTTGTCTGGAACCAAGATGTTGCTCATTTATTTGTTTGGGGTCGTTGTCTTGTTGAAACACCCATCAAAAGTCTTCTGACCGTATCAGTACTTCCAGGTCATTTTAGATCATCATAGATCTTTCTGGAGGTTACTGATTGGCCGTATCTTTGCCATTCTGACTATTCTTCGATCTGTTTTAACAGTAGTTGCTCGTTTTCTTTCGAGTTTTTGTTGCCATTTTAAAGCATTGGAGATGGTTTTAGCTGAGCATCGTGGAATTTGCGAAACAACTGTATACGTTTTCCCTTCCCCAATCTTGCGTCATTCCTCCGAACAATGTTTGGAACGGGCCATTTTATTTAGCCATTCAGAAGGAAACGTTTTATAGCAATGTGTAAAATGTTTGCTTCCTTTGTTCCTTAATAAAGGGCACTTAATGATGCCTGTTTTTTCACAGATTGAACGAATTCTTTAGTTAAACTCCACACTGCTATTATTTTGAGAACACACCCCTTTCAACCAATGAGTCAATGACTTCTATTACACTACTACATGTACAAGTAAATGATGTGCAATGCAGAAATATCACTACTGCTAACAGTGGTTCATCAGGTTACTCATGTAATACTATTTTTTTTTAACACAACTGTACATGCCATTGTTACTGTTTGTGTTCTGTCTGAATGGGTTCATGGTCTAAAATGACATGACCACTAAATTCCACGCATTTGGCCCGTGTTAAACTGCTTGTCAGGCTTGTTTGTGAGAGGAAGTGCCTTTGTGCTTTTCTCAGCCATGCAGTTTGGGCAGCTGCTGGCCCATCTGGACACCACACAGCAGATGATCAACAACTCACTGAAGGATAACAGCACACTGCTCACACAGGTACTCGAGCTCTTTTGTCTTTAGTGACCAGTTCCTCACACCCTTTTTCTGTTCTAACGTGCCTTTATTGTGTTTGTGTTCAGGTGCAGCAGACCATGAAAGAGAACTTAATTTCAGTAGAAGAGAACTTTGCTGCTTTGGACCAGAGGATGAAGAAACTCTCCAAATAAGATTTTTCTTTCTCAAATGAGCAATGAAGAGCGGGAGATTGAGGGACATGGGGGGGGGGGGGGGAGGGGGGAGAGATTATCATTTCATACATTTTGATATCCTGTGTGCTTTGCTCCTTCCGTTAAACTTTATTTCCAACATTCTGTGTTAAGGAAAAAGTTTAAAACAAAAGGTTTGACCATACACACAAACTTGTAGTGATCTTTACTCTGGAGACAGGTGTGTATCTCATCTCAAGCCATTGCCTAAATTCCACTCCCAAATGCTGATGGGGTTTTAAAATAAATTCCAGATGTGATTTTTTTTTTCCCCTGCCATTTTAACCCCACGTTTTTGGTTGGTAATTTAGTCCTTAGGTAGGAAGCGTCTGTGGTTTAAATCAGTCCATAAAGGAATAAAACGTACACATGAGAGCCACTGCCTTTGGTCAATGTTAACAGGAGGATGTTTGCTCATTGAGTAAGAAATCATACTGTATTTATATATCTGAGAGTACCTTTAAACTAATCACTCTCAGTCGCTTGTAACTCTTATTGTATTGTGACCAAGATGGATCGGTGCAGGTTACTCTGCTTTTGTCATACGCGTAAACTGTTTAAAATAAATTGAACATGCTTTGAGAAGTGTTGCATTGCTCTTTTCACACCAGCATGTGACCATAGGGCTGGCCAAGAAAAAGACACGACTGACAGATACAGGTAAACATTTTAATTTGTTAAATAAAAGTCGACTCCCATAAAAACAAAGATGCTACTGCTCAAAGTGTTCTCTTTACAAAACCAATGTAAATATGGGAAAGGAAAGGGTTTGTTTTTTTTCTGAGGAGGAAATACTTTACAAATTGATCATTTTTTTCCTAAAAAAGTGTACAAAATAAAATACTAAAACTGTACATATTTACATAAATTCATTAGTAAAATTGCATAATCATCCTTGTTATTACTTTAAACCATTAATTTAATATTTTGTGCCTATGTTGATGAAGTGGCAGTTGGTGTCAGAGGCAACGGTATGGGTGAGTTACAGCTCTGACTATACATGCAGAATCTGCCACAGCTCACAGTATTGGACTCCGGCCCCCACAACTTACACACACACTTTCCACATACACACAACACTGTAAGAAAGGAGATTCTACCCATGAGGTTATGTAAATCATTACATAAGCAATGACTAAGTTAAGCCTGGAAATATCTTATTTCAGTCAAGATTTTGATAGAACGTTATCGCATGATACATGGCAGATAGGAAGGGAATGCAGTAACAGTGGTTGGTTGATAGAGGGCGTTACAGGCCCATATTAAATAGACAAAACAGGAGGGGAAAGATCCTATGCAGTAGTGTTGACTAGCCAATTCTAATCACTTGTTATTGTTCTCATCACTGCAGCTACAAATATGTAACAGAACACAGGTCCGGTCCACAAGTGAGGGAAAGAAAGATAAAAGGGGGAGAAGGCGAGTGAGGTAACTAGGCTTTCGAAAAAAGATGGAGTGTGTTCTGCAGGACAGCACAGTGCAGCTCAATTGTGCGCTGTGGGTTTGCCACACTGACAGTGCTGGTGTTGGTGTGTAAAGTACAGTAGAATAAGGGCTTCTGTTAGAACGTCTATCTGACCACACGTCGCCTTTTCCCTCTCGCTGGCCTCTGCAGTGCTATCTGCATCACACAAGACGTACGGGATTAGAAAAGAATTACAATATACACCCGCTATAATCAGGCGGAATGTCCTCTGACTGATAAAAATTTGCACAAGAGCATTTAACAGGCTAGAACGTGTTTCTGGGATGTTTGTGTTTTGGGCTCACTGTAGCTGCTGGCTCCTCTATGATGCGCTCAATATCTCCAGGAAACTCTGGCCCTCTCTGCAGCCTAGTGTAAAGAGATGGCAAGGCATTGGCTTGAACTTAATTAAAAGATCAGTTTGTTTGCTTTCTCTCAGGAACTGAAATACTCACGTTTGTTTTCTTTTTCTCCCCCTCCTGGCTCCTGTATGCATTTCTAAAGCCTGGAACAGGATGAAAAGATCAAAAACTGAGAAATCACTAAAACTGTCAATTCTACAATAAGCACTTTGCAATACATTTGGTTTAAAGAAAGATTTTATAATCTATAAATTTCGAAGAGAGATAAAAGAGATCTGGTGTGTCTCAACTATGCCATATTACTCCTTTAGTGTGCCGTTTCATCATCTGGCTTCTTCACAACACATTCCCTCCTGAGTTTGAGGCATCGGGGTCGGATGCACTGGTGCACGACAGACTAAAGAGTGCAGTGGTGTGAGGCTTCTGGCCAACTGAATATTTTCCCACTGTGAGGTACTTTTGCATCCATGATCACATGGGTACAATGCAAGCATTCTCTTTTTGTCCATTTGTGTGTCTCTTCACCTCAAATACTTTACAGTTCACCTTTTCTGTAATTTGTCTCCAGGTGATATTACACTGCCTGGCCAGAAATTAATTTAAAAAAATACTTGAGAGCTTATGATTGGATCGTTATTGCAGTGATTAATGCTTAACTAGCAACAATTCATTTAATCCTAACTGATGCGGTGTGTAGCTTCTCATTTCTTAAACAACCATGTCGGAAGATGTTACTGTGTTCCAGAAGGGGAAAATTATTGGCCCGCATCGAGGAGATTGTTGAAATCCCTGGAATTAGGTTAAGAGCTGTCCGACACATTATTAAAACCTGGAAGGAGAGCGGTGAAGTATCAACTCTGAGGAAGAAATGATCTTGAATGATGGTGATCGGAGATCTTTAAAATGCTTGAAGTCACATGGTAAAAGAAAATAATAAAATCGACAGTAGATCTCATGGGTATGTTTAATAGTGAAAGTAAGAGCATTTCTGTATGCACAATTTGATGAGAACTTACAGGATTGGGACTAAACAGCTGTGTGAGGCTTCATCAGTGCGAGGCTAATCAAATAAAAATGACTTCAATTAGCTAGAGAGCATAAAGATTGGACTGTGGAGCCAAGGAGAAAAAAAGGTCATGTGGTCTGAGAAGTCCAGATTTACCCTATTCCAAAGCCATGTTTGAATCAGGGTAAGAAAGGAAGAGCATGAAGCTACTTCAGGTGGTCAGGTCTAGGCCCAGCAACATTATGCAGCAAGAAAATGAAGTCAGCTGAATATCCAGACTGTAGTTTTACTGACTGGCCAAGGTATCCCACATGACAGCACAGGCGTATTAATCAGGCTCAAGTTGTGAACGACCGGTTCAGGGAGAATGAGGAATCATTCTCACACATGAATTGCCCACCACAGAGTCCTGACCTTAACCCCATTGAAAGTCTTTGGGATGTGGTTCGACTCTCCCATCCTCAATACAACATCTCGGCCAGAAATAAATGCTGGCACGTTGCACAAGGTTGTCGAAACAAGGCCACTATGAACACGCGCTGTAATCAAAGCTAAAGGTGACGCACTGACATTTTAGAGCATGCGACTTAACTCGACTTTGACCAGGCAGTGTAATATTTTTATTGGTGTATATATGCATCAACTTTGCTTTGATGGAGTTTCGTGAGCATCAGTAAATCCAAACCAGCTGTGCCGTGAATGTGTTCGGCTCTTTAAGGGTGATCAGCATTCATCAACGTACACAAGTACAAATGAAAAAATTCTAATCTTTAAGTCTAAATAAATCTAAAAGATTAATAAATGAGGCCTGTTGCTTTTCAGGGAAGATGGGCAAAATTCACTTCTAGCCTGAAAACAGAATACTGAAACAGTCTTTTCAAGCTATTTTTAAAGTATAGTATGATTACTGTTGGTCTATAAACACTTACAAATAACTGCACCTTTAATGCTTGGAGAGCATTAACCCCACTAACCATAGGGTTGGCAGTTCGATTCCTGGCCCACATGACTCCACATACTGAAGTGTCCTTGGGTAAGACACTGAACCTTAAGTTGCTCTGGATGTTAAGTTAGCGCCTTGCATGGCAGCTCTGCTACCATTGGTGTGTGTGTGAATGGGTGAATGAGACACAGTTTAAAGCGCTTTGGATAAAAGTGTGCCGTTTACCATTTTTGTGAGAAACAATTCAACAAAGTAGTTTATTTTTACAGAGCTACTCACCCTCCCCTGCTCCGTGTCCACGTTACCCATGGTATCATCCACTGGGTCAATGTTCACTCTCTCTCTGGGGCTCAAGTATCCTGGTGGTTGCCTTCGCTCTTCTTCACCGTCGTCATCTCTTCTCGCTCCTGCACCTATACCGTTGCTATAGACACACAGCTTGGCTGAGGAGTCAGTCTTTGCCTCTTCCATAAATGTGAGATGAAGGGGGGCATCTGGTGGGTGAGACTCTGCAGGTTTACAGGGTGGTGTTGTGGGCGGGTCTTCGCTGAGTTTGGGTGTGCCGCGGGCTGGAGACTGGGCTGCTTCCATGCTGAGGCGGGACAGGTCAGGATTGTGTAGGGAGCATGCTCGCCGAGGACTAAGAGAGGGTGCGAGCTCCGGGTATGAGAGTGGGGTGGAGTCACTCCCTCCCTCTGAGCCACGCCCACTCACCTGCAGGAAGGAAGTGTAGATAGTGTCCATAAAGGAGCCGTATGGGTCAATGAGCCCTGGTTCAGCCCCGGGTGGCTCTTCCCTCTGCTGTGTAGGTGGTTGTAGGTGGCCAGGATTAAGCAGGGAATCCTGGCACAGTTGGGAAGGGGGGAGGTCTTCCTGTACAGGTGTGGTCTCATGTACTGCAAGTGGTTTCTCCTCCATTAGTGTTGGACCCATAGACAGCTTTTAAAAAAAAAAAAAAAAAAAAAAGTGGAAGCACATGATTACAATTTCTGTATAATTTAGGTTGCGGAAAAAAAAACAGATTCCAGCACAATTTATCCAGTGCCTTGTGTTGGTGTACACTCTGATAAAACTGAACGTCATGAATCTACACAAGACAGCCCATAATATGTTCTTTTATTGTATAAATTAAATGGAAAAACCAAATTATGTCCATTTCAATTCCAGGACGCAACATTATAAAATATAAGTAAAAGTTCAGAAGGTTGGGTAGCAGGGTGTGGAGAGGGGAACAGAATCACAGAGTTCGTAATGTTACCTGCAGGCACGTTAGTGGGTTAAGGGCAGCCTGGTTCTGTGGCAGTGACATTCCCAGCGACGGAGCCTGCGAGAGCAACAAAGGCCCTGCTGCTAGTAAACTATGTAGACTATTAATGTTCCCCAAAGCTGCCAGGTCACCTTTACAAAGAATAAGAAACAAATTAGTGTAATTAGATTCACAAAAACACCCAAGCAGACACTTACATTACAAAGCAAATTTTGCTCAGTTTACTGGGCTCTTCCTGTTCTATTCCCAAGCCCTCGGCAGACTTAACGCCAACTTAACTTAGTCAAGATAACTTGACTTTTTTTCTGACCTCAACTAAAGCTGGCTGAGGTCAAGAAAGGGAAAATGAAAATTGATACCCCAAAAGCTCTAATCAAATCATATCAGCAGGAAGGACTACAGGTACCAATGTGGATAGAAGTATTTTAAATGATAAACAACCCCGCCACTTCACGGAGTTGGGTACTTCTGCAAGGATGCCAATGCTAGGGTTTGAACTATCCAATCAGTCATCATCAGCACGTTAGAAAATTTTACATGAATATATAAACTGTGGTCGTTATGATTGCTCTGTCCCGACACCGAGCCTTACCAACATGGCACTCGATACGGTCTACCACTGAACTGGGCTCTCATCCCGATCGACATCAAAACTAATTCCGTGGCAGAAGCTCACCGGGAGTTCCAGAAACTGTTCACAGGCTGCTTCCAGCCATTTTAAAAAGCATCAGAAGAAATGGTACAGGATTAGACTACTGTTGCTATGTATTGTTACAGCCTATGTACATATCAGTATGCAAGGGAATCTGTCCTGCAATCTAGATCATGTCATAACTATAATCCAAGACATGGCACAAACACACAGCATGCGGTGCATTGATACAAATATATGACGCAATCAAAAAGGGGAATGCATAATGTGGAGCAGTTTTACTATACTTACTCAGGACTCCTTGAGGCAGAATCGTGGGAAGAAATTGAGGTGTCTGGCTCTTCTCCTGCTCAGTCAGCGAGTCACATGTTTCCTGTCCAGTGACTGGTACCAGTGGGGTACACGACACAGAGGTAGAAACCAGTGCAGGACTGGAAAGAGTCCCCTGCAATATGCAAACACACACATCTTAACCTGAATAGTCATACATACACCAGCTTGCTCAAAACTTGTACATTTGTTTGTGGAATATCCGCATCTCTCTCAGCTGGCATACTAGTTCCCTTGCTAATATTAAATGTGTGTTATGCTACTGATCACACAATATAGGCAATTTATTTTTATGTTTTAATAAAAAGAATATCTCACGTGGAGTATTCATTTCTGTTGTTGATGAGAAATACCGAGCTGGCATTCAGTAAAGCTTTTGCTGTGGTGGTTAATTTCTGTTCACTATTGTCTAGGAGTATATTATGTCTATCATATGCAAACACTTCCACTACCTCGAATACACAACAATAAAGATGCTTTTGACCCCTCTAATAGTTAATAAAAATTTGTTAATTAAATCTTTTTTCCCCCCTTTTTAAATAGACAAAACGAACGTGGTCATCACGTGTGAGCAAGTGTACCTGAGTATGAGATTGGGGGGATGGTGTGTGGTTGGGAAGGGTTTCAGCCTGTGCAAGAGCTGCAGCTAACAGTGCAGGGTTCAGGGACAGAAAGGCAGGAGGAGGAGGGGGAGGAGGAGTGAGATGGGCAGAGAGCAAAAGCGACTGGCCATCTGCAGGTGATGCTAGAGCCTGGAGAGCGTCTAAGAGTCCTGGCCCCATCAAGACAGAGTCCAGCAGAGCTGGGGTCTTCTCTAGAGACATGCCTTCCCCAAATACCTGCTGCTGCAGGGGAGGGAGGTCTAAATTGAGTCCTGGCAGTGGGAACATGGCAGCTGGGTTCTGCCCAAGAAGCAAAGATGCCATAAGCAGTGCCTGTAGTCCAGGGTTCTTTTCTCCAGCCTCAAGCCCTGGAGCTACACCTGGACCCATCCCTGGACCAGGAGGATTTAATAGACTAACTAGGTTAAGAGGGAGGTCCCCCTGAGGTCCCAGTGCGGAAGGCAGAACGTTGAGTGGAGAGGCCTGGTTGAGGAGGTTGTTTGCTGGTTGCGGAGTTTGGGTGCCCCCGGTTGGGGGAGCCTGAGTGCCTGTCCAGAGCCCAAGAGGCAGAGAACCTAAGAAAGGGGGAAGAAGGGAAGGTAGGGCTGCATTTGAGGAGAGAAGCTGGAGGAGCTGTTCCTGCGTCATGAAAGGGAAAGACTCGGCCAGCTGCAAGGTGCTCGCTTGGTCAGCCGCAGAGTTCTGGAGATCGGCCGAAGAGGTGCCAGGTGCATGGGCTAGGGAGAGGTTAGTGTCAGGATCACAGCCAGAAAGTAGCTTAGTCTCCAAATTGTGCTGCTCTTCTGACATTACAGGACCTGAAGAGAGATAAGTCACACTTGTTCAGCTTAAGAGGAAATAGCCATTTCATTCTAGTTGTAGTTGTTTATTTTTGAGGCTAGTAGGTTTCGCAACCTAAACAAATTATTCAATATATATCATACAGTCGCAATCAAAATTATTCAACCCCCATTACAAATCAGGTTGTCAAAATGTACAGACTTTCAGCTGTGTGCAATGAACAAATCAAACAAAGTCAATTGAAATATTTCAACACAACGAATGTTTCAAGCGGTTTCCCCAAATTCAACTGAAAATGCAACTTCTAATGACTTCTCCAGTCTCAAAATTATTCAACCCCCTGAATAGAATCCTTCACAACCGCACAAATTTACAAAGCAGGTGTTGTCTCGAGCACACCTGATACAACTAATCAAGGGCTTCATTAGTAGCACCAGCTGTGCTTAAGCTGGAACGCATGAAATACCTGAACTGGCTAGGAGCAGAAAATTTATGAAATACCTAGACGGGGCAGAAAAAGGAAGCTACCAACGGCTGCAACTAGATTTCTGAGAAGGCAGGTTGTGAAAAACCCTCGAGTGACTGCAAAAGAAAAAAACTATGTAGACTATTAATGTTCCCCAAAGCTGCCAGGTCACCTTTACAAAGAATAAGAAACAAGTTAGTGTAATTAGATTCACAAAAACACCCAAGCAGACACTTACATTACAAAGCAAATTTTTCTCAGTTTACTGGGCTCTTCCTGTTCTATTCCCAAGCCCTCGGCAGACTTAACGCCAACTTAACTTAGTCAAGATAACTTGACTTTTTTTCTGACCTCAACTAAAGCTGGCTGAGGTCAAGAAAGGGAAAATGAAAATTGATACCCCAAAAGCTCTAATCAAATCATATCAGCAGGAAGGACTACAGGTACCAATGTGGATAGAAGTATTTTAAATGATAAACAACCCCGCCACTTCACGGAGTTGGGTACTTCTGCAAGGATGCCAATGCTAGGGTTTGAACTATCCAATCCACGTTAGAAAATTTTACATGAATATATAAACTGTGGTCGTTATGATTGCTCTGTCCCGACACCGAGCCTTACCAACATGGCACTCGATACGGTCTACCACTGAACTGGGCTCTCATCCCGATCGACATCAAAACTAATTCCGTGGCAGAAGCTTTGTGAAAAACCCTCGAGTGACTGCAAAAGACCTGCAGCAAGACTTGGTGACAACAGGCACTGAGGTTTCAGTGAGCACAGTAAGGCACAAGTGTTCTAAACGCAGAAGGTTTCCATGCCAGAACCCCAAGACATGAATAGTAGGCTCAAAATAAAAAAAAAACCTGAGAAGTTTAGGGATTCTGTACTTTTTGGCACGACGGATCAGCGGTATGTCTGGAGAAAGAAGAATGAAGAAAGAACACTCTGTCCACAGTCAAGCATGGTGGTGGCTCGGTGATGTTCTGAGGCTGCTTTGCGTCCTCTGGAACTGGAAACCTGCAGTGTGTGGAAAGCAAGATGGATTCATTGAAGTATCAGGAAATCCTTAGAGAAAACGCCTTCTGTGAGGAAGCTGATACTTGGACATGCTTGGACCTTCCAACAGGACAATGATCCCAACCATACCTCAAATTCCACCAAGGTTGGTTGCAGAAGTAGTCCTGGAAGATTCTACAGGGCCATCACAGTCACCTGACTTGAGCCCCATCAAAAATATCTGGTGGGGTTTGAAGAAGGCGGTTGCATCATGCAAACCCAAGAATATTACTGAACTGGAGGCTATTGCTCATGGGGAATGGTTTAAGATATTCTCACAAAGCTGGTGTTTGGCTATACATCTCGTTTGCAGCAGGTCATAACAGCAAAAGTGCGCTCTCCTAAGTACTAAACATGTTTGCCATGAAGGTGTTAAATAATTGTTAAACTGGAGAAATCATTATAAGTTGTATTTTCAGTTGAATTTGGGGAAAACATTTGAAGCATTCATTGTGTTGAACTATTTCAACTGATTTTGTTTGATTTGTTCATTGCAAACAACAAAGTCTGTACATTTTTGACAATAAACCTGATTTGCAATGGACGTTGACTTGATTGCAACTATATATATGCCTCTGAAAACTAAAATCTTACCCTCACTATCTGTAGCCTGGTTTTGGTCTGGCTGGTTTGTTTGGTAAACGTTATGATCAGGTCCCATTTCCCCTAGTTTGGATACACAGGTTTTCTCTGATATGGTGGAAGTGGACAGGCAGGTGGCTGAGGACAGCTGGCTCATCACATCAAGGGTATGGTAGCTAATGGAAGGCTCAGTTCCTGCACTGATACTTGTGTGAGGCAGGCTCAAGTTCAGAACTGGACTATTTGCTGTTGTTTTGAGGTTTACTGCAACTTCTTCTGTGTCTTCACACGTCATAGAAAGGGGCTGAGTAGTTGCCAGCTGGGTAAGAGAATCCAAAGCAGGCACCAGGGTTTGGGGCTGAGACTGTTTCATGTGCATGTGTGTTTGTGGTACAAGCTGCTGACCATCATACTGAGGCGTATGAGGGGTAACCAAAGGTGTGTGCCTGTTGGGTGGTACCATTGTTGTAGTGTTGTTCTGGGCATTCTGCATACTGAGGAGCTGAAGCAGGGCAGAGAGGGGCTGGGAGGAAGCAGGGGGTGAGGGGAGAGGAAGGGAATTTGAAGGAGCCATCCTCTTGCCCTCCTGCAATTCCGTCTGCCTTAGTACACTATTAGGCACAGGAGTGGTGGAAGGAGGCACGCCAGACAAACGTGCAGGCTGGAGGTGGTTTTCTGAGTTAATGACAGGATGAGAGCTAGAGGACGATAAAGAAGGGGAAGGGACGATGGGGGAGGATGCGACCAAATCTCCCACAGTTCGGTTTATCTGCGATTCTTTCAGCATACTAAGAACAGTGGGTGAGCGACGCTGGCGTTTGCGGCGTAATGTTTTTTCAGACTGAGCAGGGTTGGACACAGGGAGAGAGGGGGAGTGAGGAAGCAAGAAAGCAGTCAAAGATTGGGTCGGGGCTGTAGGGGTGCTGAGGCTACTGTTTAAAGTGCTAATTAATACCTTGGACTGCTGCTCCTTGTCTAGGGCTGGAAGAGGAAGGGCACCTGTTTCTGCAGCCCTGGACTGGCTCTGGTTTTTCTGGCTGGCCAACTGGGCTTTGGCAGCTGCAGAAAGGAGGCTACTGGCTGGGAAAGAGCTGCTGATGTGCTGCTGGCTCTTCTGCTGACACAGGATCTGACCCAAAGGAAGACCAATCAGTCCTGGGGCAGAACCAAGTACTGGTCCATTCCTCTTATCACTGGAATTATTCTGGGCTGGCTGTGGGTTCTGCAGAGTGTGAAGTTTGGTTTTGCTGCTCGATGTATGGTGCTGCTGGGTAGAGTCAGGATTGGTGGTGCTGCAGTCTTTGTAGTGCTGCAAAATGCCCTCCAGACGACTGCGTGGGCTGACCGGGGGTACGGAGAGTTTGGGTGAAGAGCAAGGTTGGGCGGGAGGCAGAGGAGAAGGGGAAGGTGAAAGTTTAACCCCCTGAGCATGCATGGATCCTGGAGTTCCGTCAGAGAGAGAGGAGGTGGAGGAGTGACGGGATCGCTGGTGAGGGGAGAAAGTGTCCTGAGCACAAGAAGGGGATAAACAGAGAGAGAGAGGAGGGGAAGATTTCATAACTATTCCCTGTAGATAAGGCTGTCCTGCCCTGGAAATTACAGGTGAAGATGAAGAGGGGGGTGAAGTAAACAAGGGAAGGGAACAGTCTGTCTGGTACGTCTGGGCTGCGTCTAGTTTTGTAGTGCTGGGAGAGGTTGGCTTATGAGGTGCTCTTTGGAGAATGGTTTGTGTAAGGGCAGGGTGAGGGCTCCACTGCTGCTTCCCATAAGCAGCTACACTGGGCCCTGGGGACTGGGGAGAGGTCTTCTTTAAAGGTGAGCTCGGATCAGAAGTCAGTATGGAGGTGGTGTGGGATACAGATCCATTTTGAATAAGAGAAAGAGGTGAGGGCACAGGAAAGCTGCCACTGCTGCTGGGTCTGGCCTGGTTCAGTATCAGCTGGGTTGGGTAAGTGCGCTGGGCCACATCTCCTCGAGCCACTATGGACCCTCTCTTATTCTTGATGTCTGCTGCGCACACACCACTCCCTAGAAGCAAATACACACTTTACCGTATGAAAAAACTGATTCATGAGAAGCAAATTACATACGACCTTACCATACTATATTCAAACAATAGATCAGAAGAAGCTTCTTCTCTATAAAACTAGTCAAATTTGAGAAGTTATATGTCAAGATGGGTTTTCCCTAACAGTGGAACCAAACCCAACTGTAGATACACTTTTAGTAATTAAATCAAAAATAAATCAGTAGCAGACATTACAATATATTCTGTTAATGTGTTAAAGATGTGCAACAAAAACAAGCAATGTATATGTGGAGCTACAATGAGATTCATGTACCTGAGCCATGAGCTGGTAATGGTATTTGGGAAACCTGCATACTGCGACACAAAGCGGCCATAGCGACTACTTTCCTGCGATGGTTGCAAAGTTTGGTCATATCTTCTTCCACTTTCCCTGACTGATGACTCTGAGAATGAACCCCTGCAGTAGGGTCAAAGTTGAACACCTGCAGGGACAAAAAGGTTCCTTAAGGGATCATGCCTTTTTATACATACATATACACACACACAGACACATATATATAAACATATACACACACATACACATATATATCTATCGGAAATTTTACATATTTAAAATGTAAATCGGAACTATTGTTTTAAAAAGAAAAACTGAGGAAAAACTAGTGTGCGAGCAACTCGGAATGATTCAATAATGAATTATGTATCAAATTAAATATGTGGGTTTAGACAATCATTTGTACTTCCCTTCCAATATTAAGATGCTGAATTATAATATGCTCATGCACTGGCAATAATCTGATATGTACTAGAAGGTTAGTGGTGCAGAATTCATTCTTTGACTGGTTTATGAAACACCTTTCCTTTTACCAGCACAAATAACATGAGTTAAAAAGTAGTAGTATAGCATAACTACTGAATACGCTAAGCCATGCACAGCAAGATTAAGTAAATGTTTTATTTTTTAAAATAATAATAATAATAATAATTATTATGATTATTATTATTATAATAGATGGCCAATCACTTGCAATAATGGGGAAATAATGTATTCTAATAAGCACGTCCCATTGTGCCTTTTCTTTATAGAAATCTTTCACGTTATTTTTGCTGTAAAATGTAGGAAAACTTAGAAAAAGGTCCATTTTAACAACTAAACAGGCATCTTACCTTATGAAGGACAAGTGGGCATTCCAGTCCACACTTACATGTGCCATCTGTCAACAGATACACCCTCACCTCTTCAACAGAACACAGAACTTTACCACTTGGGCTGTGAGAGAGAAAGAGAGAATGAAAGTGATTCAGGGAGGGTGGGGGTGTCAATGCATAAATGTTTTGCTTAAGCAGCTGTGCTCACAGTGTCTGCTTAACAGCGCAGTGGATGTGTTTGAATGCGAGACTGAAGTTTGCTTTGGAGAGTAGTCACACCCATCTGTGTGTAATCACAGCTGCCTTGCCTTCCATTGGACTTCAAAATAGGGTTACCAGACGTCCCGCATTTTAGTCCTTTGTCCCGCATTTTGATTGGAAAGAAAGAGTCAACGCAAACTTGAACATGCCATGCTGGAGCGCCAGTTTGTGAATGGAGGGGGGGAGTTGGAGAAGGTGAGTGGTAAGGATGGCACATCTTCGCCGAATTACACTAACGAACGTTCTGTGCTACAGTGAGCGGAGGCGAGAATGAAAGAAAAAAAAAAACAGTATAGACTGGCACCTCGAAAGACAGAGCGCCAACAAGCAGAGAGCAGTGTGTGTATATAAAAGAAAAAATGCTGAAAAGTAAAAGATAAAGAATACAGCACCTTTTGAGTTGTTTCAAGCCTGCTTCCAGCTTCCTCATTCCGAATCTGGGAAAGTGCTACACTAAGGTTTTAGCCCCCCCCCCACCACTCATGCTTCTGCAATAATATTTCTGAATGTTATAAAATGAAATAGACGGAAAACTTCAGTTACATCGCTGACGAAGCAATCATCCCCTGGGGGTTTTGGCCAAACCTGACATTCATGCAACGGCTGGGAAGAAAGTATTGAAGCCTGCCATCAAAGGAATATGGTATCTCTGCAGAACAAAAAAGGCATTTTCCCATTATTGGCCGTTTTCAAACCAAGGTAGGCGTTTTTCAACCGCTTTACCTGATTTGTTAAAGTAATCCCTAACCATATAGATTGGATGGTTGAACTATCCGGTCTGAAGACACCCACTAAATGGGAAGCGCCCATTTATGTTCCACAGAGATCTATAGTTGCATCAAAAGGGCTGTCAGCTTTCACTCAAACTAGACACGCGTGAGGTCAAGCCATAGAAGTCCTTTTTTCCCCCCTCCACTTAATTTTTTTATGCAGTAATATTTCTCTTCGTTGCATTGTTTGATACAAGAGACATAAATATAAAGAAATATAAGTGGGCCTGTGCACATGTTTCTTATTCATTTAGATAGGCATCAAAATGGAAGGCCTTTGGGTGTCGGAAATATGTTCCACATTGTCCCACACAAACTTCGTACTTGTCCCACAATTTCTTTTGGAACAAAGCCAATAATTATACTGGCATTTTAATACTGACATTAAATCTACAATTTGTGAAATTTTTGTTAAAAATATATATTATTGAATAAATAGAGGGAAATATACTTGTCCTGACTATTCCGTAACAGTAATTCAGTCAGGGTTGTATCTGAGGTGTCACTCGGAATTGACAGGAAATTTGTATGTCACCAGCTTGTCCGATGTCATCACGCTCCAACTTTAGACCAAAAAAAAAGTCCAACTATATGGTAACTGACAAGAGTTGGCAGATAATCAGTAGTGAGAGCATAAATAAACCAAAAACAGAATTGAGAAAGTCCTATATTATATTCTAACAGGGAAGTGGTTTCAGGAGTCAATGTTTGTTTGCAAATACACGGAGAACATGGATCGCTTAAAAAACAATGATCAAGGGTTAATATTTTTATTTTAAATTGCTAACTACAGTTAACATCTAGCTGTGTCTTAGAGCCACAGATATGCATAGAACCTCAGAGAAAGTCCATACATTTAATCCAAGGTCTGATGAATTCAGCATGCTGTAAAAATTACACAGGGTCAACCCTTCTCCTGTAAACCAGAGCTTATCCTTTCGCTAGATAGCTAACATTATCCAATGAGATCAATTATGTATGTTATGTGCTGTTTATGTTACCCCTGCACAAGCACAGTTACACTATGGTATCGGACATCCTTGAGTACCTCTCCTGGATCAGGCAAACGCACTAAGAGCTAATTTATAAACGAGTAAAGATTTCCAATGTTGATTGCTACAACCCATTAACACATCTGTGTTTAGTAACACATGGGCGGCTGTGGCTCAGTCGGTAGAGCGGGTTGTCCACTAATCCACTAATCGTAGAGTTGGTGGTTCGAATCCCGGCCCGGGTGATCCCATGCCGAAGTGTCCTTGGGCAAGACACTGAACCCCAAGTTGCCCCCGATGGCAAGCTAGCACCTTGCATGCAGCTCTGCTACCATTGGTGTGTGAGTGTGTCTCATTTGTAAGTCGCTTTGAATAAAAGCGTCTGCTAAATGAATAAATGTAAATGTAGTAACAGAGAACATAGTCATCAAACAAAAGTAATTTTAATGGGTGCTTGAAAGTTTGTGAACCCTTTAGAATGTGATATCACCTAAAACATGATCAGATTTACTAAAGTTCTGAAAATAGATAAAGAGAACCCAATTAGACAGATATATTATACTTTCATTCCTGTGAGTGGCAAAAGTATGTGAACTTTTGCTTTGAGTATCTGGTGTATCTGGTGTGACCCCCTTGTGCGGCAATAACTGCAACTAAATGTTTCCAGTAACTGTTGAAGAGTCCTGCATGTCGTCTTGGGAGGAATTTTAGCCCGTTCCTCAGTAAAGCACAACTTCAACTCTGGGATGTTGGTGGCTTGCCTCACAAGAACTGTTTCTTTCAGGTCCTTCCAAAACACTTCTATTAATTACGTTCAGGATATTGACTTAGCAATTCCAAAATATTCACTTTTTTCTTCTTTAACAGAATGACTTCAGTGCTTAATGTCATCATTTTGCTGCATGATCCACGTTCACTTGAGATTCAGATCACAGACAGATGTCCTGACATATTTTCCTTTAGAATTCACTGGTATAATTCAAAATTCATTGTTCCATCAATGATGGAAAGTCGTCCTTAGCAAACTGCAGAAGGGCAGCAATGTTCTTATTGGAGAGCGGTGACTTCTCCTTGCAACCCTGCCATGCACAGAATTATTGTTCAGTGTTCTCCTGATGGTGACATGAACATTAAAATTAGCCAATGAGAGAGAGGCCTTTAGTTGCTTAGAGATTACCCTGGGTTTCTTTCTGACCTCGCGGACTATTACACGTCTTGCTAATTTCACCTTCAAAATAACTGCTAATCCTAGAGGTTGACATACTTATGCCACTGACATATGTAACATTGGATCATTTTCCTTAATAAATAAATGACCAAGTAAAAATTGTCATTTCATTTATTTAATTGGGTTCTCTTTGCCTACTTTTAGGAGTTGCGTGAAAATCTGATGTTTTAGGTCATATTTATGCAGATATATAGAAAATTCTAAACTTTCAAGAACCACTGTATACTACACATGATATGATTAAATACTTGACCTTCAGATGATGAACCAAAACAACATGGAGGAAATTTAAAACCGATGAAAAGTTACCTAATATATGCCACAGCCCCATCCTCCACTTTTCTCTGCCAGCCAACAGGGACCTGAGCGGTGAGTGTCGGACCACCATCTTTTTTTCCTGCTGCCTTCTCACTGCCCCCAGTCATTTTTGGCTCGCACGCATCCAGCTCCTGTAGATCCAAAACACACACACACACACACACACACACACACACACGTGTCAAAACCCCCTTTCCAATACAAATTAAATCTAATTAACAGATGAACAAACTACACATGTACAGTTTACTGAACAGTTATGAGTAAACACTACTAAAACAGTAAACGTATAACAGCTGCCTATATGATGAGACTGAACATGGTAAAGTCTCACTCCAGGGCTTTTTAAATCTATACTATAAGGCCAAACGTTTGTGGACACCTGACCATCGCACGCATATGTGGGCCTTCGTCAAATTATTGCCACAAATTCAGAAGCACATAATTGTACAACAGCTCTCTGTTTGCTGTATCATTAAGATTTCCCTTTACTGGAACTAAAGGGCCCAAACATGTTCCAGCATGGCAATGCCCCGTGCACAAAGTGAGGTCCATGAAGACATGGTTTGCCAAGGTTCGAGTGAAAGAACTCGAGATCCCAACTGTGCACAGAGACCTGACCTCGACCACTCTGAACAACTTTAAGATGACCTTAAACACCGACAGTGCCCCAGGCCTCTTCGACCTGACATTGGTGCCTCACCTCACTAATTCTCTTGTTACTGAATGAGCACTAATCTCCACAGCCACGGTCCATTAAGAAGAGTGGAGATTATTATAACTGCAAGGGAGTGAATCTGAAACAGGATTCTCAAAGCATCTACGGGTGTGACGGTCAGGTGTCCGCAAACTTTTGGCCATATCTTGTACATTTTACTGTACCTTTTCATCTTTATTTAGCCAGGGTCAGCACCATCCATAAAATCCACCCCAGTGAAGACATCCTAAGTAGTGCTGCCAGCGCTCAACACAACCGAACTCAAATCCGGCCGAAACAGGCAGGCCTCGCTTCTCTTTATCCTCAGTGGACTCTCTCGGCTTTGGAACGATTTCTCTGACAATCTGAAATTAAACGTGTAAGTTTAATAACAGCACTTTAGTTTATTGCACTTCACAGACCACTGTTAGAGAGAGTTTTGTGTGTTTTAGACAAAAAACAAAGCACTTAAAAAGCCACTGATTAGATCAGCGCTACTCTAAGTGGTGAAGCATAGCTAGAGGGTATGCGATTGATTGATTTATTTTTGTCATGAGGAAATCACAATCCACCATTATGAGAGATATTTCATTTTATTACCGACTTCTTAGTTGACTGGTCAGTTTAATTGAATGGGTTTAATCCAAAGCTTAAGAATTCACAAACAAGTAGGACTTAATGCAGTAGTTGATGATAGGGATGGGAGATATGACTTAAAACTATATCACAATATTTTCTAGTCTTTATCGTGATAACGAGATCAGTGACGATATAAATATATCGGAGATCAGTGACGATGTATATATCGGAGATCAGTGACGATATAAATATATCGGAGATCAGTGACGATGTATGTATCGGAGATCAGTGACGATGTATGTATCGGAGATCAGTGACGATATAAATATATCGGAGATCAGTGACGATATATATATATATCGGAGATCAGTGACGATATATATATATCGGAGATCAGTGACGATATAAATATATCGGAGATCAGTGACGATATAAATATATCGGAGATCAGTGACGATATGTATATATCGGAGATCAGTGACGATATGTATATATCGGAGATCAGTGACGATATGTATATATCGGAGATCAGTGACGATAAATATATCGGAGATCAGTGATGATATATATATATATATCGGAGATCAGTGATGATATATATATATCGGAGATCAGTGATGATATATATATATCGGAGATCAGTGATGATATATATCGGAGATCAGTGATGATATAAATATATCGGAGATCAGTGATGATATATATATATATATCGGAGATCAGTGATGATATAAATATATATATCGGAGATCAGTGATGATATAAATATATCGGAGATCAGTGACGATGTATATATCGGAGATCAGTGACGATATAAATATATCGGAGATCAGTGACGATATAAATATCGGAGATCAGTGACGATATAAATATATCGGAGATCAGTGACGATATATATATATCGGAGCTCAGTGACGATATATATATATATCGGAGCTCAGTGACGATGTAAATATCGGAGCTCAGTGACGATATAAATATATCGGAGCTCAGTGACGATATATATATCGGAGATCAGTGACGATATAAATATATCGGAGATCAGTGATGATATATATCGGAGATCAGTGATGATATATATATATATATATCGGAGATCAGTGATGATATATATATATATATATATCGGAGATCAGTGATGATATATATATATCGGAGATCAGTGATGATATATATCGGAGATCAGTGATGATATATATATCGGAGATCAGTGATGATATATATATCGGAGATCAGTGATGATATATATATATATATCGGAGATCAGTGATGATATATATACAGTGGTGTGAAAAAGTGTTTGCCCCCTTCCTCATTTCCTGTTCC
>JAFFST010052020.1:13121-25331 GCA_022414735.1 Noturus placidus
AGCCTTTATCCAAAGCGACTTACAAATGAGAGCACACTCACACACCAATGGTAGCAGAGCTGCATGCAAGGTGCTAGCTTGCCATCGGGGGCAACTTAGGGTTCAGTGTCTTGCACAAGGACACTTCGGCATTGGGATCACCCGGGCCGGGATTCGAACCGCCAACCCTATGATTAGTGGATTAGTGGACAACCCGCCCTACCGACTGAGCCACAGCCACCACACACACCACACTCACACAAACTCACACACCATACACTCACACATACACTCACACACACTCACAGACCATACACTCATACACACTCACAGACCATACACTCATGCACACTCACATACACTCACACACACTCACACAATCACATACCTATCACACACACACATCACACACTCATACACTCACACACACTCACAGACCATACACTCATACACACTCATACACACTCATACAATCACATACCTATCACACTCGCACACCATACACTCACACACACTCACAGACCATACACTCACACACACTCACACACCATACACTCATACACACTCATACACACTCATACACTCACACACACTCACACACCATACACTCATACACACTCATACACTCACACACACTCACACACCATACACTCATACACACTCATACAATCACATACCTATCACACTCGCACACCATACACTCACATACACTCACACAATCACATACCAATCGCACACACTAACACACACACACACTCACACATTGTTAGTATTATAGATCTTATTGTAATATAGGATGTTAACTGATCTGTCTCTCTGTACCAGGATCCTTTACCAGATGAAGTACTGAATCAGAAACCCAACGCTAATGCGGTGCAGTCACTACAGAAAGTTCTGCACATACAGAGTCAGTCTGTCTCTCTTTCTGTCTCTCTGTTTATCTGTCTCTCTGTCTGTCTCCTTCTCTGTCTGTCTATCTCTTGTTCCTGGGATATGATTTACTCATTTACAATTGTCTTGTAGACATCAGTATATTACCCTACCTGTCTCACTCTCTGTCTGTCCCCCCCCAGGTGAGTACTGGCCGTGTGTCAGGGAGATGCTGTTGTCAGTGAGCTTGTCGTATGCCGGTGCTCAGAAGGGAGACAGTGAGGAAACTGCTGCCGTGAAAGCTCTCGCCTCGCTCTCAGTTGGAGTCCTGAACAATACCAAGAGGTACAGAACATATATGTTTATCATCTCATATATACATTATACATTTACATTAGACATCTTATTATATTCTTATATACAGTGGATATAAATAGTTTTGACACTCCTGTTATAAAGAATAAAGGTTTAAATATGAAACAAAGTAAAATCACTTCAGAACTTCTTTCACCTGTAATGTGAAACAGCAAACAACAACATTCACATGAAAAGCAAATAGAAATGTTTCAGGGGGAAAAAAAGAAAAAAAAACGTACATGAACCCGGTTGTATAAGTATACATGCCCCTTAACCGATACTGTGCTAAAGCACCGTTTGCCTGTAATACAGCACTCAGTGTTTCGGGGTAAAATCTGCTGACTTAACACATCTTCATTTGGTCATTTTATTCCACTCTTCATTACAGAAATTCTATCTTAACTAGAGCCCCAGGTAAAGAGAAGCTTCCCTGTAGCATGATGCTTCCACCACCATGCTTCACCATCTTTAGAACTATGTCCAAAAGATTTTATCTTTGTAATGTTTAATGTTGTTCTAGATTGCTCAGCAGACTGCCTGGTAAGTTTTGTTCTTCTCCTTGGGTCAGTTTTGGATGGACATCCTGTTTTTGCTGATGTCACTGTGGTGCTCCATTTTCTCCGCTTTGTACATCTAATGTTTTAGAAATTCTTTTGTACCCCTCTCCTGATTGTTTCCTTTCCACAGAGATCTCATATAGGCTTTGTAAGCTCTCTGGCTTCAGCAGTCGGATGAAACCAAGATGTGAATAAATTCCTCCTGAAACAGCTGATCTTTATTTGGGGTTAATCAGAATCACTTCATTGATGACAGCTGTATGATAATTACTTTTGAGCATGAGATTGAATGTGATTGGTTCATTCCAAGCACAGCATAGTCACTTGACCATATTTTAAGAGGGTGCACATATTTATGCAGCCAGGTTACTGTAAGCCTTTTCTTAAAATATTTCTATTTGTTTTTCACTTAAATGATTTTTGGTTGTTATTTCACTTTAAAGGTGGAAATTTAAAGAAATTTATGTCACAAAAACCTGCAACTTTAAGAGGCGTGTAAACTTTTTATATCCACTGTGCACACATGTCAGAGTTACACTCCTGGTTATAGAAGTGCATTATGGGTATTCTGTAGTCTCCTGCAGTGACACATGATATTTATTGCACTACATAATGAACAGAGTGTTTTTTATGTACTTAGTTTTTGTTTTTCTTTGTATTTTTTATCACATTTAGAGTCGCTGATGAACCAATGGAGGACCAGGACTCAATGTAAACCCACCCGTTTTGTTTCGGAATAACTGTCCAATCATGGTGCAGTTCCACATCACATGACTTCGAGGGAGCTCAAACTCTCTCGCTGCCTTATGACCAGCGGTGCCTTCGATGGGAAGGGCTGTGGTGATGTCACTTCCTCTTTACCCCTATGCTACTTTTCCTGTGTGAGTTCAGCACTGCGGCTAATCTAACGGCCCCCGCTGGACCCTGTGGATTCCAGAACTTTCCCTACATCCACTTCTGTCAGGTGAAGGACGAGTCTTAATGAGTCTCTTTTTTTTTCTTTTAAGTTCCGTGTTCATCCATCACGTTTCGAGGAACATTTCAGTTGGACACGCAGGATTTCAGGAGAAAACACAAAATTCCTCCCTAAATACAAAAGCCTTTTTTTTTACTGTTTAACATTGAACTCTTACGGTGTGGACCGATTTCCCATCTCAATGATGTCACTTCCAACATTAACCACTAAAGAAGATAAAGAAGGAGCTTGTGTTTATTCCTTGCTCTCATTTTTTTTTGCACTGTGCATTCCATAATGTGAACCGTGACGTTTATCTCCAAACTCTGGGAAAATGTATGTACAGTTATGTTTATTACAATGAAGACAAGTTCACACACACACACACACACACACACACACACACACAGCGCGAGTGTACAGCGAGAGCACTGTAATGACCAATCACTGATCAGACAAACAGGAAGTAGCGTCTCGTCCCTCTACACGCTGTTAGAACGTTATGTTAAAACCACACACGTGTGTTTACACTCCGCACACCTTCTTGTATAAGAAGTAGAGAAACAGGAAGTGGAAGTGACTTAATGTACTAGGAGTCTGTGTCATTTCCTGTGTCACAAGAAGCCTCACTAACGATATTTATAATTTCTCATTTAGAAATCATCACAGACTCATAAGAATGAGAATACTGGAGGTTAGAAAGCAGTGTTGATGTGAGTGTGATTAATGTGGTTGTAATGCATGTGGTTCCTGTCAGTCCGGCCGACATGTTAAACTGTTAAACAGTAAATAAGATCAGCTTTGTTTACATACAGAGCAACAAAAATGTACAGCTGTGCTCGTGACGTCACATCATCTGAAAGAAACGCGTGAAAATAAAGACCATAATATATAAACCCTATAACCAGTGATCCAGTACACCGCGAGCTTTATGAAGCCTCCAGTGAACACTGAAGTGTGTAAATCTGCCTTTAATCGTCTGTTTAAATGTGTACGGTGTGAGTTAGCATGACACTAGCAGTGCTGTAACGTGTCTTCAGTGCTGCGCTGTGAGACAGGTAGTGTTTGAGGGAAAGGAAGTTTTAAGTGAACCAGACCAAAAGATTTGTGTATTTTATTGCAATGATAAAAAAAACCTGAAACCACTAACAATCTTATGGATTTAATGTTCTTCACTCCAGGAAGAACACACTTCATACACTTCCTCTAGGGGTTGATGAGCCTGTCTGTTAGGGTCGTGTGTGTTTGTGTGTTTAAATGTGATCTGATTGATCAGCTGATAACAAAAAGCACTTGAAGTCGCGTAAAGATTCCTGACGAGACGCGTGATGTTGGGTTCAGAGTAAAACATGCACCTCCTCCTCATCCTCCTCATCCTCCTTACACGTGTTATTGCCTCATAACAAACCACTTTGTTCAGCTCTGTGTGTGTGTGTGTGTGTGTGTGTGTGTGTGTGTGTGTGTGTGTGGTGACGACTCTGGGTGTGTATTAACCCAGGAGAACCTACATGTCATTTCAGTTTAACACGTGTCTCCGAGTGAGCTGCATCAAGTTACGTTTTACATTCGTCATTTATTAGAAGTTATCTTGACTTTGAGGACCAGTTACAATTTAATCCACAGTTTAATCCGGAGTTTCAGTGTCACAGCTAAACGGCTCGTTTACTAAAGAAACTGTAGGATTTTTAATAAGCTGTGTTTAGTTTGAGTTGTGAAAGAAGTGAACTTTTACATTCCTGTGCAGTAGGGGGCAGTGTGTGTGTGTGTGTGTGTGTGTGTGTGTGTGTGTGTGTGTTTATTGGGTTTTACCTCCTGAGGAGTGTGTAATTGTGTATTCTCACTTCCTGCTCTGGATACCACAGGGAGGAAACCGACAGCCATGTTTTCTGCTTTACGTCATGTGTAAGGACTAAAGACGAGCCACTAACGTCTTCATTCTCGATCAGTTTTTTCATATCTTGTCATTTTTCAGTCTAAAGCCTTAATGTAAATATCCCCGCAAGACCAAAGCTCATTTCCGCGTGCCTTTATCTATGACTAACAGATCCTTTATGATTTTATTCATTTCCTTCTCCTTTTTAATGCCTGTGTATAGAAAAGAATTTCTATTTTGTATTTTCTATCTCTTCCAAATAAAATAAAAGCATTTTGTTTTACTGAAGCTGTTTTTCTGTCTGTTTGTGATTATAAATATTACCAGTACCAAACTTTTTAAAATCGAATATAGTAATGAAATATTAAGACCTTAATTACTTAAGATGTAGTGTCGAAATGATTGTGTATATTAATGAGACCGTAATGAATATTAATGAGACTGTAATGAATATTAATGAGCGTATAATGAATATTGATGAGTCACGGATAGAACACAAACCACAGAAGAGGAAAAACAAGCAAAAGTAAATAAATAAATAAATAATGAGGAGGCAAAAGGTCTTTTATCATCAACTTTAATACAGACAGATTGTAATATTGTATAAAAGAGAGGTTTTATTAAAGCAGATAAAAATGTTCAGGTGGAATCGTGTTGGTTTTACTGTTGAGCTGCTGATCGCTAACGTTTACTCATCATGTGATGGAACGTGGAGAGGAAGCAGAGCTACATTGTGGAGATGGAGAGCAGAAACAGACTCCACATGGACAATGAGCTTAGCCAGTAATATCTGTAATGTCTGTCCCATCGCATGTCTCGGGATCCGCTGGAGACGAGGTGACGAGGGGACCGACTCTGAGGGGAACATCGGACTGAGCGGAGGAGACCAATGAGCCGGTCAGACTGGCTAAAAGAAATCTTCAGATTTGGGTTACAGAGGGGGTGGGGTTATGGAGAGGAGTGGTTATGGAAGGGGTGGGGCAGATGTAAACATCAGGGTGAGAAAATGAACATTCCAGGTGTTCAATAGATCAGAAGTTCTAGAGCTCCGTTGAGAGCTCTGAGTGTAGAGAACAGAGACGAGCTGAGGCTTTTGCAGATGTTTACATTTTACACACATTTTATCACTGTTTAACACACACACACACACACACACACACACACATTACTAAAACCACAATGTGAAAATGTTTATGGCCGTCTCAGAGTAACACAGTAATGAGAGATGTCTGGCTGTTAAAGAGTGTGTGGTACTCGTAATTAAAACACACACACACACACACACACACACCCCATAGTTTACACACTGCACTGATCGGAGAAATTGCGTAGGATTAGAATGAATTATTAATTTATTGATTTTTTTATATATTTTTGTTTAAAGCATACAGGAAGTCATTTTGAAAACACCTAAACTCCTTCAGTACCACAGACCGGCCTCACTCCAGTTCTGTATAACACTGCCCCCTGGACGAGTCCCCATGGACATCAGAGCGATGGGTCCAGTAAGCTTGAAGGAAATTTATTAGGTGAGTATGCATTTAAATTCAAATCAGTTCAATTCAGTTTTATTTCTTCAGCATTTTAACAATCAACACTGTGACAGAGTAGCTTCAGGATCAGAAATCAGGATCTAGATTTATATTTAGATTCCTGATGAACAAGTGTTCAGTGTTGAGTTTACCCCGTGTGACACACTTCCTCTTCAAAATGCTGGCTGAAGGTGATTTAAAGGAAATCGGAGAGAGAAGAAAACAGAACAAACCCCTGCTAGTTAAATGCTAGATAATGGAGTTAGTGAGCAGGTGTGTATGTGCACAGTGTGATGGAGGGGGAGTGTTGAGGACGTGTGAGTTCTCAGTGTCCAGTCTCAGCTGAAACCCAGAAACTCTGCTGTGGAGAAGCAAATTCCTCTTATCCTCTCTCCGATCACTGAGGGGATAAACACTCGGAATTCTGGGATTCTGGAAAAAAGGACAGATGGATAGAGACTTCTTTTATTTTCCACAGTAAACACACACACACACGCACGCACACACACACAGTAAACACGCACACACACATGCACAAAAGCACACACACACACATACACACAAACTCACACACACACAAGAACCACACACGCACACACACACACAAGCACACACACAAGCACACACACACACACACAAGAACACACACACACAAGAACCACACACGCACGCACACACGCAAGAACCACAAGCACACACACAAGAACCACACACACAAACACATGCACACACACAAGCGCACACACACACACAAAAACCACACACAAGCACACCCACACACACAAGAACCACACACACAAACACATGCACACACACACAAGCGCACACACACACAAGCGCACACACACACACATACGCACAAAAGCACACACACACATACACACACACACACAAGAACCACACACGCACACACACACACACAAGAACCACACACGCACACACATACACGCACGCACGCACGCACATGCATAAAAGCACACACACACACACACACACACACACACACACACACACAGAGATCCGCTATTCAGAAACATCTATAGCATGTAAAGGTCAGTGTTTGGTGTTATAAAGTCATTGATGTGTTTTTGCTTCTCATTAACAGTTGATTTCCCAACACCCATGAACCTCTGTTACCTTTCAACTGATCACACACCTGGACTCAATTATGAACCTTGCTACATATACACACACAACCCCATAGTTCAGAACTAAGTATACGCTCTTTGACTTTGTAACCAGTCAATACCATGCCTTTGTATTTTGTGATTCTGACTCTCTGGATTTGATCCTGTTTCTGGTTTTCTGGGTTTTGACTCCTACCTAGGTTAGTTTATGCTGTAACAATACCATCAGTCTAAAAACTAGGTTGCGGTGGTAGCTGCCTGTTTCCTGTTCCTTATTTTGCTATACATACAGTATTGGAATTGTTGCAAGCTTTTATAATTGAGTGTCTGTGTACCTGCACTTGCATCCGTCCCTGCCACCTGACAGACTACTTCACTACTAATGAATGCAGTAGGTAGCCTAGAGGGCCGCCAGAACTTTGCAGCACAATGCCACCTCGTTGGAGAACAATAAGAGCAGATAGTGCATCACTCCAATCTTATCCACACTGCACTGGCTCCCAGTAAAATTTCACATTGATTATAAAAATGAATCTACTATTGTCTATAAAGCACTAAACGGTCTCGCACCACAGTATCTGAGCAAATTTTATGGTCTTTTATGATCAGCCACGCCTACTTCAATCAAAAGGTGCAGGATATTTGTTGGTACCTGGAATAGTGAAGAATACAGTGGGGGGGGGGGCTTTCTCCTTTCTCTTATAGAGCTCCACAGTTATGGAACAGTCTTCCAATTAGTGTTCAGGACTCAGACACAGTCTCAGTGTTTAAGTCTAGGATTAAAACATATTTGTTTACTCTAGCTTTTTGTGAATAGTTTTTTTCTTAGGTAAAGGAGCAGATCTAGAGGATCACGGATATAGAGTGTTGAGGTGAACTGAGATGTTTGGATGTAAAGTACATTGCCCTTAATCAATACAGGACAATAACCATACCTAATAGTCTCTCTCTCTCTCTCTCTCTCTCTCTCTCTCTCTCTCTCTCTCTTTCTGTAGAGCTACACATGATGCTCCTGAGATGCCAGTGATACTGACCCCTTCTGCTCTGCAGACCTGCCTGATCCATCCTGATATCCTACTTCTGGTTGGAGTTCTCATCAGTTGGAGGTCACATGCTGCTGCTGAGGATGTTCCCATACGGTGCAGACTAAAGATCACTGAGATTACTGAGGATGGTTCCACTTAAACGCCATAAAGATGCTTTGGACCTCAGTGCATATGAAGAGTTATACTTTGATAGCTTTAGCACTACAATGACCACAAACAGTTCTGCACTCGAGTCTCCATCAGTGAACAGTGGAGAAGTACAACAAAACAGACTTCCTGTAGAAACTGTTATGAACTTCCTGCTTACACAACTGCACAATTTGAGCATGTAGTATTAGCACATTTATAGAAGGGGTGTATTTATTTATAATCACACTATCCGGTGTCACCCAGATGAGGATGGGTTTCCTTTTGAGTCTGGTTCCTCTCAAGGTTTCTTCCTCATATCATCTCAGGGAGTTTTTCCTCATCACCATCACCTCTGTCTGCTCATTAAAGATAAATTCATACATTTAACATCTATATCCTGAGTTTATATGTTTCTGTAACACTGCTCTGGGACAATGTCCACTATTAAACACACATTACACATAACACTGAACTGAATTGAATTAAATTGAAGATAGCCATGTTCAATAGCTAGCTCAGCTCCAAACCATGTTGTCTTACCCACTAGCTCCTTTAGCGGGACCCTCTATATCTGCTTCTCCTCTCATTGCAAGTCCAGGAAAATATGCAGGCAATCCCACCAAGCATAAAGGATTAATGCTCCATGCTCCTTCAAAGCTGCTTATTGTCAAGGGTTAAGCACTTTCAGGAGGCCCTGAAACAGTACTTCACCCCTCAAGCTCGCCAGCATCTGCAGGCTTCTTTTTCCTGGATAAGAAAGGGAGCAGCCTGTGGCCTTGCAATGTTTACTAGAGACTGGATAGAACTATGGTAGGGTAGAGATATCCTCTGCCACCGGTCCCCTCTGCTTTGGAGCAACTGCAAGAGGCCAAAATCTTTTCCAAGTTGGACCTACACAGTGCTTACAACTTGGTGCATATTTGCAGCAGTGACAAGTAGAAGATGGCCTTCTAGCCCCTTTGAGCACTGCATGATGCCATATCTTCAGTGCAACAGTCTTTCAATGCCTGAGTACTGATGTTCTAAAAGAACATGCTGGGCAAGTTTGTCATAGCTTCTTTCAATGTTATCTTAATATAGTTTATATATGCAAATAGATGCACACCCACCATGTCCAAAGGGTCCTTGCAAGGTTGATGGAGATCCAACTGTACGTGAAAGAAGAAAGGTAAGAATTTCATGTGTGATGAATCTCATTCATTGAATACATCATAAGCCCAGAGGGTGTGTTCATGGATCAAGACAAGGTCACACTGTCATTCACTGGCCCTTTCCCACTACTGTTAAGTATCTGCAAAGATTCTATGGTTTTGCAAACTTCTATAGGAGGTTCACCAGTGGACTTATCACCAACACCTCACCTCTGACTTCTCCGCTCAAGAAAGATCCCAAAAAGCAGAAGCGGAAACTTTCAGCCAACCAAGCATTTGAGTGCCACAAGGAGGCTTTCACCTTAGCCCCATCCTTAAATACCCTGGCCCCTCCAAGTTTTCATAGTGGAAGTGGACAGCTTTGAAACTGGGGTGGGGGCCATCTTATCACAGAGATTTGGAGAGAAATCCAAACTGTCCAAAGTCCATGGCCTTCTATTTGAAGAAGCTTTCCACAGCCAACTGCAACTATGACACGGGCAACAGGAAACTACTGGCCTTGAAACTAACCCATGAAGGAATGGCACCACTGGCTGGAGGGGGCATCCCATCCATCCACAATTTTCACAGACCACAAAAACCTAGAGTGCATTAAGTCAGCCAAAAGACTGAACTTTAGCCAAACACACTGGGCCCTGTACTTTGCAAGGTTTCAGTTTACCATCTCCAATAGACCTGGCTCCAGGAACACAAAATCTGAATCTCCCGTCTCCATTCAACCCCTCCCAGAGAAACCCCAGAGGAATGTATCCTACCACAGTCATGCTTTGTAGGGGCTATAACCTGGGACACTGATCAGGGGATAGAACACACACCTGAGGTGAGAGTTCCAAAAAAACAAAAGAATATGCGCCTTCCCACTTCAGAGATAAACAGATCACGTGGGTTCACATATCCCAAGCTACTAGACACCCTAGCACTCAAAGAATCCACCAACTACTTCAGGGCAAATAATGGTTGCCCTGTGTGCTCCAAGACATCCACAAGTTCATCTCATCAAGGTCCTCATGTGCCCAAGCCAAAGTACCCTGAACCCTTCTCAGGGGCATAGATTTTTCTTTAGCACTGAATAATTATCGACTTGGAACAGACGGTCACTACATAAATGAATGTCAGTAAAAGAAGTCGGTAGTGTTGTAATTTTATATCTGGGACAGAGGGTGAACAGAGGCGAGACCAATCAGACAGAGTTTATAGGAAAATACGTGGAAATACACGATTGTCTTACTGGCTGACACTCTCAATTCTCCCAAATGAACCAGAAACCAGAAACTGAAACCGTAACATCTTTTGATGCTGAGCAGGAAAACAAAGCATGTAAATGTGTATATGAGTTCCAGTTTACGTGATCATGATATGAGCAGAGCATAAGGGAAAAGAATGTACTTTATATGGCTCTGTAGCAGATAAAACCATAGCTTAGTTGTGCCTCCCCTTGGCTAGATACACCAAACTAGCTTGAATAGTTTTATATTTTATCGGTCTGGTAGTCCTAAAAACAGTGATAACTCCCCAGGCAAGTTTTATGATGAATCTAACTTTTTCTGATCATGTCATACATTGACATCTAAGTTACCTAAGCTTCCATAAAACAAAACTTAGGCTACCAGCTGAGATTGGAAAAAATGCATGGAGAAGAATCTGATGATTAACAGACCAGCTAATGCCCCTGACCTTGCCTTCAGGTAAGCTACTCCCCTTGCCTTTGCCCTTGTCTTTACTCATGTGTTCAGGTACCTTGGCGTCCAGGTGTAACAGCCCAGTTTGGGGCAGTGTCATCAGCTAGGCTGCCTTTTGAGAACCAGAGGGAAGGACAGGACTGCTCCAAAATGATCACGAGCAATCAGCCACACCTGTTTGCCTGACTACTTAAGAGTAGCATGCAAACTCTCATACAGTTTTTGTTTCAGAGTCCAAAATACTTGGCTGATATTTTGGCTATTTTAAACTAGAGCTATACTTTAGCCTTTCCTCTGCACTATGTTGACCTCAGCCTTAGGAGTTCTTTGTCTTTAAAAAAAAAAAAAAAACTATCGTTTAATACATTTTAGGGGTAATTTTGAAGGAAACATTTTTTAAATAAAT
Organism: Noturus placidus; assembly: GCA_022414735.1. Taxonomy (NCBI): domain Eukaryota; kingdom Metazoa; phylum Chordata; class Actinopteri; order Siluriformes; family Ictaluridae; genus Noturus; species Noturus placidus. The sequence continues at coordinate 24,783 of JAFFST010052020.1, forward strand.
AATTTATATCAAGAAATTATCTATTTTTTGTAAAACTGCTTTGTGACTATTGTTAAATGCACTATACAAATAAAACTGAATTAAATTGAATAGAATTGTCTAGTTAGCTCCCTGTAACGAGTGGTCAGATGTATTCCCCTGGAATTCACAAGGTTTACAATTAATTTAAGATTGACTGTTTCCTCATTAAGCTTGTGCTTTTAGCTCCTCCTTGGTTTCGTTTTCACAGGCCATTTCTCATGTAATTGGGGCACACTCACTTATCTTGCAGGGAGCACGTGGCTCGCATGCAAGAAGGCCAGTGTTTGTACTATTAGCAGTCAGGACATTTGCACCAAACCTGTCCTGAGCTCTCAAGAAAAACCATCCCAGCCTCACCTTTCCAAGCTTCTGGGATGTTCCTCTATGTCACCATTTCATGGGTTAGGATTAGGGTTAGGGAAGTACAGTGCCTTGCGAAAGTATTCGGCCCCCTTGAACTGTTCGACCTTTTGCCACATTTCAGGCCTCAAACATAAAGATATAAAACTGTAATTTTTTGTGAAGAAT
>JAFFST010052021.1:0-11869 GCA_022414735.1 Noturus placidus
CATTCACGCATTCACACATTCACATATTAACACATTCACGCATTCACATATTAACACAGTTACACATTCACACACACAGCTCACACATTCACAGATTCACACATTCACACATTAACACATTAACACACTCACACATTCACACACACAGTTCACACATTCACAGATTCACACACTCACACATTCACACACCCACACATTTACACACTCACACATTTACAACCTCACACATTCACACATTCACATATTAACACACACATTCACACACACACTCACACAGCTCACACACTCAGACATTCATGCACTCAAACACTCACACACTCACACATTCACATACTCCCACAATCAAAGATTCACATACTCACACATTCACACACTCACTCATTCAAACACTCACACACTCACACATTCACACATTCACGCACTGACACATTCACGCACTCACACAGTCACACATTCACACACTCACACATTCACACACTCACATAGCTCACACATTCACAGATTCACAGATTCAGACACTCACACATTGACACACTCACACATTCACAGACTCACACACTCACACACTCACATAGCTCACACATTCACAGATTCACACACTCACATATTCACACACACAAATAGGTCACACATTCAAAGATTCACACACTCACACATTCACACACAGCTCACACATTCACACATTAACACATTAATACATTCACATATTAACACATTCACTCATTCACATATTGACACATTCACACATTCACATATTAACACATTCTCATATTCACAACTGACACATTCACACACACACACATTCACACACTTACATAGCTCACACATTCACAGATTCATACACTCACACATTCACACACTCACACACTCAAACACACAAATAGCTCACACATTCAAAGATTGACACTCACACATTCACACACACAGCTCACACATTCACAGATTCACACATTAACACATTCACACACTCACACATTTACACACTCACACATTCACGCATTAACACATTCACACATTCACACATTCACACACACAGCTCACACATTCAAAGATTCACACACTCACACATTCACACATTCACACATTCACACATTAACACATTCACATATTAACACATTTACACATTCACACACACAGCTCACACATTCACAGATTCACACACTCACACATTCACACACTCACACATTTACACACTCACACATTCACGCATTAACACATTCACACATTCACATATTAACACATTAACACACGCACATATTCACACACACAGTTCACACATTCACAGATTCACACATTCACATATTAACACATTCACGCGTTCACACATTCACAGATTTACACATTAACACATTCCCACACTCACACATTAACACATTCCCACATTCACATATTAACACATTCACACACTCACAAACTCACACATTCACACATTCACACAATCACACACACACATTCACACACACAAATAGCTCACACATTCACAGATTCACACTCACACAGTAACACATTCCCACATTCACATATTAACCCATTCATATGTTAACACAATAACACATTCATATATTAACACATTCACGTATTAACACACTCACACATTCACACACTCACATAGCTCACACATTTACAGATTCACACACTCACACATTCACAAACTCACACATTCACACACTCACACATTTACACACTCACACATTCACATATTAACATATTCACACATTCAAATATTAACACATTAACACACTCACACATTCACAGATTCACAGACTCGAACACTCACACACTCACACATTCACACACTCACACACTCACATAGCTCACACATTCACAGAATCGCCGATTCACACACACACATTCACACACTCACATAGCTCACACATTCACAGATTCACACACACACACACACACACACACACACACACATTCACACACACAAATAGCTCACACATTCACAGATTCACACAACCACACAGTAACACATTCCCACATTCACACATTAACACATTCATACATTAACACATTAACACATTCACATATTAACACATTCACATATTAACATATTAACACATTTACACATTCACATATTAACACACACATTCACACACACACTCACACAGCTCACACACTCAGACATTCATGCACTCACACACTCACACATTCACATACTCCCACATTCAAAGCTTCACAGACTCACACATTCACACACTCACTCATTCAAACACTCACACACTCACTCATTCACACATTCACGCACTCACACATTCACGCACTGACACATTCACGCACTCACACACTCACACATTCACACACTCAAACATTGACACACTCACATAGCTCACACATTCACAGATTCACAGATTCAGACACTCACACATTCACACACTCACACATTCACAGACTCACACACTCACATAGCTCACACATTCAAAGATTCACACACTCACACATTCACACACAGCTCACACATTCACACATTCACAGACTCACACATTCACACACTCACACATTCAAAGATTCACACACTCACACATTCACACACACAGCTCACACATTCACACACTCACACATTCACACACTCACACATTCATACACTCACACATTCACACACTCACACATTAACACATTCACACATTCACATATTAACACATTAACACATTCACACACACAGTTCTCACATTCACAGATTCATACACTCACACACTCACACACTCACACATTTACACACTCACACATTCACATATTAACACATTCACACATTCACACATTCACACACACAGTTCACACATTCACAGATTCATACACTCACACACTCACACATTTACAACCTCACACATTCACGCATTCACACATTCACACATTCACACACTCACACATTAACACATTCACACATTCACATATTAACACATTTACACATTCACACACACAGCTCACACATTCACAGATTCACACACTCACACATTCACACACTCATGCATTCATGCACTCAAACATTCACACTCACACACTAACACATTCACAAATTCACACACTAACACATTCACACATTCACACACTCACACATTCACACACTCACACATTCACACACACACTCACACAGCTCACACACTCACACATTCATGCACACACTCACACATTCAAAGATTCACACACTCACAGATTCACACACTCACACATTTACACACTCACACATTCACATATTAACACATTCACGCATTCACATATTAACAGTTACACACTCACATATAAACACATTCACGCATTAACACATTCATGCATTCGCACACTCACATATTAACACATTGACACATTCACATATTAACACATTAACACATTCACACACACAGCTCACACACTCACACATTTACACACTCACACATTTACAACCTCACACATTCACATAGTAACATATTCACACCTTCACACATTAGCATATTAACACATTCACACACACATCTCACACATTCACAGATTTACACACTCACACATTCACACACGCACACATTTACACACTCACATATTAACACATTAACACATTCACATATTAATACATTTACACATTCACACACACAGCTCACACATTCACACACACACAGATTCACACACTCACACATTTACACACTCACACATTCACATATTAACACATTCACGCATTCACATAATAACAGTTACACACTCACATATAAACACATTCACGCATTAACACATTCATGCATTCGCACACTCACATATTAACACATTGACACATTCACATATTAACACATTCACATATTCACACACTCACACACTCACACATTCATACACTCACACAATCACACACTCACACACTCACACATTCACACACTCACACACTCACACATTAACACATTCACATATTAACACATTAACACATTCACATATTACCATATTAATACATTTACACATTCACACACTCACACACTAACACATTCACAAATTCACACACTAACACATTCACACATTCACACACTCACACACTCACACATTCACACACACACTCACACAGCTCACACACTGACACATTCATGCACTCACACACTCACACATTCAAAGATTCACACACTCACACATTCACACATTCACGCACTCACACACAAATAGGTCACACATTCAAAGATTCACACACACAGCTCACACATTCACAGATTCACACATTCACACACTCACATAGCTCACACATTCACACATTCAAAGATTCACACACTCACACATTCACACACTCACACACACATAGCTCACACATTCAAAGCTTCACACACTCACACATTCACACACACAAATAGGTCACACATTCAAAGATTCACACACTCACACATTCACACACACAGATTCACACACTTACACATTCACACACTCACATATTAACACATTCACATATTAACACATTCACACATTCACACACTCACACATTTACACATTCACATATTAACACATTCACGCATTCACATATTAACACATTCACAAATTAACACATTTACGCACCCAGCTCACACATTCACATATTAACACATTCACATATTAACACATTAACACATTAACACATTCACATATTAACACATTCACACATTCACACACTCACACATTTCACACTCACACATTCACATATTAACACATTCACGCATTCACATATTAACACATTCACATATTAACACATTTACGCATTTACGCAGACACACACTCACACATTCACACACTCACACATTCACACACTCATGCATTCATGCACTCAAACATTCACACTCACACACTAACACATTCACAAATTCACACACTAACACATTCACACATTCACACACTCACACATTCACACACTCACACATTCACACACACACTCACACAGCTCACACATTTACATACTCACACATTCACAGATTCACATACTCACACATTCACATAGCTCACACATTCACGGATTCACACACTCACACATTCACAGATTCACAGACTCATACATTCACACACTCACATAGCTCATACATTCACAGATTCACACTCACACATTCACACACTCACACATTCACACACACACTCACACAGCTCACACATTCACATACTCACACATTCACACAGCTCACACATTCACATACTCACACATTCACACACACTCACATAGCTCACACATTCACATACTCACACATTCACAGATTCACACATTCACACACACACACACACACATCTCACACATTCACATACTCACACATTCACACAGCTCAAACTTTCACATACTCAAACATTCACACATTCACACACTCACACACACATAGCTCACACATTCACAGATTCACAGACTCACACATTCACACATTCACACACTCCCATAGGTCACACATTCACACACTCAGACACACATAGCTCACACATTCACAGATTCACACACTCACACATTCACACACACACACTCTCTCACAGCTCACACACACACATAGCTCACACATTCACACACTCACACAGCTCAGACATTCACACGCTCACATATTCACACACTCACACATTCACATATTCACACATTCACAACCTCACACATTCAGATATTAACACATTCAGGCATTAACACATTCACATATTAACACATTCACACATTCACACACACAGCTCACACATTCACAGATTCACACACTCACACATTCACACACTCACACATTTACACATTCACACATTTACAACCTCACACATTTACACACTCACACATTTACAACCTCACACATTCACATATTAACACATTAACACATTCACACACACAGCTCACACACTCACACATTCACACACTCACACATTCACATATTAACATATTCACACATTCACATATTAACACATTAACACACTCACACATTCACACACACAATTCACACATTCACATATTAACACATTTACACATTCACACACACAGCTCACACATTCACAGATTCACACACTCACAGATTCACACACTCACACATTTACAACGTCACACATTCACATATTCACACACTGACACATTCACACACTCACAGATTCACACACTCACATAGCTCACACATTCACATATTCACACATTCACAACCTCACACATTCAGATATTAACACATTCACGCATTCACATATTAACACAGTTACACATTCACATATAAACACATTCACGCATTCACATAATAACACATTAACACATTCACACATTCACACACACAGCTCACACATTCACAGATTCACACACTCACACATTCACACACACACATTTACACACTCACACATTTACAACCTCACACATTCACATATTAACACATTAACACATTCACACACACAGCTCACACACTAACACATTCACACACTCACACATTCACATATTAACACATTCACGCATTCACATATTAACACAGTTACACATTCACACATTCACACATTCACACACACAGCTCATACATTCACAGATTCACACACTCACACATTCACACACTCACACATTTACACACTCACACATTCACATATTCACACATTAACACATTCACATAGTAACACATTCACGCATTCACACATTCACATATTAACATATTCACGCATTCACATATTAACACAGTTACACATTCACATATAAACACATTCACGCATTCACATAATAACACATTAACACATTCACACATTCACACACACACACACACATTTACACACTCACACATTTACAACCTCACACATTGACATATTAACACATTAACACATTCACATATTAACACATTCACGCATTCACACATTCACATATTAACACATTCACGCATTCACATATTAACACAGTTACACATTCACATATAAACACATTCACGCATTCACATATTAACACATTCAGGCATTCACACATTCACATATTAACACATTCACATAATAACATTAACACATTCACACATTTACACATTCACACACAGCTCACACATTCACAAATTCACACACTCACACATTCACACACACACATTTACACACTCACACATTTACAACCTCACACATTCACATATTAACACATTTACACATTCACACATTCACACACACAGCTCATACATTCACAGATTCACACACTCACACATTCACACACTCACACATTTACAGACATTCACACGCTCACATATTCACACACTCACACATTCACAGATTCACACACTCACACATTCACACACTCACACAGCTCACACATTCACACTCACATAGCTCACACATTCACACACTCACACAGCTCACACATTCACACACTCACATAGCTCACACATTCACACACTCACACATTCACACACTCACATAGCTCACACATTCACACACTTACACACACATAGCTCACACATTCACAGATTCACACAGCTCACACATTCACACACACACATAGCTCACACATTCACACATTCACAGATTCACACAGTCACACATTCACACACACAAATAGCTCACACATTCAAGGATTCACACACTCACACATTCACATATTAACACATTAACACATTCACATATTAACACATTAACGCATTCACACATTCACACACACAGTTCACACATTCACAGATTCACACACACACATTTACACACTCACACATTTACAACCTCACACATTCACATATTAACACATTCAGGCATTCACACATTCACATATTAACACATTCACGCATTCATATATTAACACATTCACGCATTCACATATTAACACAGTTACACATTCACATATAAACACATTCACGCATTCACACATTCACATATTCACACATTTAAGGCATTCATACACTCACACACTCACACATTCACATATTAACATTCACATATTAACACATTCACACATTCACACACTCACACATTCACATATTAACACATTCACATATTAACACATTCACACACTCACACACATATAGTATTAACACATTCACAGATTAACACATTCACAGATTAACACATTCACATACTCAGATAGCTCACACAGCTCACACACACATAGCTCACACATTCACAGATTCACACACTCACACATTCACACACACACATTTACACACTCACATATTCACACATTCACAACCTCACACATTCAGATATTAACACATTCAGGCATTCACACATTCACATATTAACACACTCACACATTCACACACAGCTCACATTCACAGATTCACACACTCACACATTCACACACTCACACATTTACACACTCACACATTTACAACCTCACACATTGACATATTAACACATTCACACATTCACATATTAACACATTTCACACATTCACACATTCACACACACAGCTCATACATTCACACACACTCACACATTTACACACTCTCACATTTACACACTCACACATTTACAACCTCACACTTCCACACATTCACATATTAACACATTCATGCATTCACACAGTCACATATGAACACATTAACACATTCACATATTAACACATTTACACATTCACACACACAGCTCATACATTCACAGATTCACACACTCACACATTCACACACTCACACATTTACACACTCACACATTTACAACCTCACACATTCACATATTAACACATTAACACATTCACACACACAGCTCACACACTCACACATTCACACACTCACACATTCACATATTAACATATTCACACATTCACATATTAACACATTAACACACTCACACACACACACACACATTCACAGATTCCCACATTCACAGATTCACACACTCACACATTTACAACCTCACACATTCACATATTCACACACTGACACATTCACACACTCACAGATTCACACACTCACATAGCTCACACATTCACATATTCACACATTCACAACCTCACACATTCACATATTAACACATTCACGCATTCACACATTCACATATTAACACATTCACGCATTCACATATTAACACAGTTACACATTCACATATAAACACATTCACACACTCACACACACATATAGTATTAACACATTCACAGATTAACACATTCACATACTCAGATAGCTAACACAGCTCACACACACATAGCTCACACATTCACACACTCACACATTCACAGATTCACACTCACACACTCACATAGCTCACACATTCACACATTCACAGATTCACACAGTCACACACACACACAGCTCACACATTCACAGATTCACACACTCACACATTCACACACACACATTTACACACTCACACATTTACAACCTCACACATTGACATATTAACACATTCACACATTCACATATTAACACATTTACACATTCACACATTCACACATTCACACACACACCTCATACATTCACAGATTCACACACTCACACATTCACACACTCACACATTTACACCTCACACATTCACACATTCACATATTAACACATTCACACATTCACACACACAGCTCACACATTCACAGATTCACACACTCACATTTACAACCTCACACATTAACACATTCACATATTAACACATTAACACATTCACATATTAACACAGTTACACATTCACATATAAACACATTCACACATTCACATATTAACACATTTACACATTCACACATTCACACACACAGCTCATACATTCACAGATTCACACACTCACACATTAACACACTCACACATTCACACACAGTTCACATTCACAGATTCACACACTCACACATTCACACACACACACACTTACACACTCACACATTTACAACCTACACATTCACACATTCACACATTCACACACACAGCTCATACATTCACAGATTCACACACTCACACATTCACACACTCACACATTTACACACTCACACATTCACATATTCACACATTAACACATTCACATAGTAACACATTCACGCATTCACACATTCACATATTAACATATTCACGCATTCACATATTAACACAGTTACACATTCACATATAAACACATTCACGCATTCACATAATAACACATTAACACATTCACACATTCACACACACAGCTCGCACATTCACAGATTCACACAGACACACACACAAATAGCTCACACATTCAAAGATTCACACACTCACACATTCACATATTAACACATTAACACATTCACATATTAACAGATTAACGCATTCACACATTCACACACACAGTTCACACATTCACAGATTCACACACTCACTTTTACAACCTCACACATTCACACATTCACATATTAACACATTAACACATTCACATATTAACACACTCACGCATTCACACATTCACATATTAACACATTCACGCATTCACATATTAACACAGTTACACATTCACATATAAACACATTCACACATTCACATAATAACACATTAACACATTCACACATTCACACACACAGCTCGCACATTCACAGATTCACACACTCACACATTCACACACACACATTTACACACTCACACATTTACAACCTCACACATTCACATATTAACACATTCACACATTCACACACTCACACATTCACATATTAACACATTCACATATTCACATATTAACACAGTTACACATTCACATATAAACACATTCACGCATTCACATATTAACACATTTACACATTCACACATTCACACACACAGCTCATACACTCACAGATTCAAACACTCACACATTCACACACTCACACATTCACACACTCACATTTACAACCTCACACATTCACACATTCACATATTAACACATTCACGCATTCACATATTAACACAGTTACACATTCACATATAAACACATTCACGCATTCACATATTAACACGTTCACGCATTCGCACATTCACATATTGACACATTCACATATTCACACATTTAAGGCATTCATACACTCACACACTCACACATTCACATATTAACATTCACATATTAACACATTCACACATTCACACACTCACACATTCACATATTAACACATTCACATATTAACACATTCACACACTCACACACATATAGTATTAACACATTCACAGATTAACACATTCACAGATTAACACATTCACATACTCAGATAGCTCACACAGCTCACACACACATAGCTCACACATTCACAGATTCACACACTCACACATTCACACACACACATTTACACACTCACACATTCACACACTCACACAGCTCAGACATTCACACGCTCACATATTCACACACTCACACATTCACAGATTCACACACTCACACATTCACACACTCACACAGCTCACACATTCACACTCACATAGCTCACACATTCACACACTCACACAGCTCACACATTCACACACTCACATAGCTCACACATTCACACACTCACACATTCACACACTCACATAGCTCACACATTCACACACTTACACACACATAGCTCACACATTCACAGATTCACACAGCTCACACATTCACACACACACATAGCTCACACATTCACACATTCACAGATTCACACAGTCACACATTCACACACACAAATAGCTCACACATTCAAGGATTCACACACTCACACATTCACACATTAACACATTAACACATTCACATATTAACACATTAACGCATTCACACATTCACACGCACAGTTCACACATTCACAGATTCACACACTCACTTTTACAACCTCACACATTCACACATTCACATATTAACACATTCACGCATTCACATATTAACACAGTTACACATTCACACACACAGCTCACACATTCACAGATTCACACACTCACACATTCACATATTAACACATTCAGGCATTCACACATTCACATATTAACACATTCACGCATTCATATATTAACACATTCACGCATTCACATATTAACACAGTTACACATTCACATATAAACACATTCACGCATTCACACATTCACATATTCACACATTTAAGGCATTCATACACTCACACACTCACACATTCACATATTAACACATTCACATATTAACACATTCACACACTCACACACAC
>JAFFST010052023.1:24497-50289 GCA_022414735.1 Noturus placidus
AAAAAATATAGAGAGAAAGAGAGAGAGAGAGAGAGAGAGAGAGAGAGAGAGAAAGAGAGAGAGAGCATGTGAAGTACAGGATCGCTGATTTTTAAATTGATTTGTCTTACAAATAAGGATTCAAACAGCACTAGGAGCAAGGGGATATAATAGAGAACATGAACAGTGACAGATGGATCTTAAAAGCAATCCAAAACATGTTCCAAAAAATCTAAATTGTGTATTTCAATGTTGCCTATTTGCTTTTACAAACTTACATAAAAGTGAAAATTCAACATGGCTCAACAATAACAATAAAGTACATACCATTACATTAGTATTTGTGTTTGTGTGTGTGTGTGTGTGTGTGCGTGTGTGTGTGTGCGTGTGTGTGTGTGTGTGCGTGTGTGTCTGTACTCACCTGGTTTGGACAGAGAAGGTGTTTCTGTCTCAAGTTTTGGAACAGGCTCACTAACACATGGACAGGGTCCTGCACACTTAACAGCTAGCGTTTTACCACTCAAACATGCCTGCTGCTCCATCTTACACTAGAGAGAGATGTGTGTGTGTGTGTGTGAGAGAGAGAGAGAGAGAGAGAGAGAGAGAGAGAGAGAGAGAGAGATTAAAATAAAGTTACAATGCTTTTTTTCACTTCATTGCCATTCCATTATGTCCATCTCCCTCATTTACATACACACAAACATGGAAGTGGACTATAATGTAATATGTTGTCAATTTATTTTTATAAATATACTGTATATTTTAAGTCCTAAAATATATAGCATCTTTGCATAGTGCACAAAACAAATAAAACATGTAACATTAAATGATGTTAGAATATTTATTTTATGCTGCAGGTGTAGAATGGAGCATTTTCCCTTATAAGTGTGTGTGTGTGTGTGTGTGTGTCAGAATGTGCCTGTTGTTAAGTGTGTGTGTGTGTGTGTGGGGGGGTCTGTGTAAGTGTGTGAGTGTGTGTGTAAGTGTGTATGTGTGTGTCAGAATGTGCCTGTTGTTAAGTGTGTGTGTGTGTGTGTGTGTGTTGGAATGTGCCTGTTGTTAAGTGTGTGGGTGTGAGTGTGTGTATGTGTATGTTGGAATGTGCCTGTGGTTAAGTGTGTGGGTGTGAGTGTGTGTATGTATGTGTTGGAATGTGCCTGTGGTTAAGTGTGTGGGTGTGAGTGTGTGTATGTGTGTGTTGGAATGTGCCTGTTGTTAAGTGTGTGGGTGTGAGTGTGTGTGTGTGTGTGTGTGTGTGTGTGTGTTGGAATGTGCCTGTTGTTAAGTGTGTGTGTGTGAGTGTGTATGTGTGGCTGTGAGTGTGTATGTGTGTGTGTGCGTGTGTTGGAATGTGCCTGTTGTTAAGTGTGTGGGTGTGAGTGTGTGTATGTGTGTGTTGGAATGTGCCTGTGGTTAAGTGTGTGAGTGTGTGTATGTGTGTGTTGGAATGTGCCTGTTGTTAAGTGTGTGGGTGTGAGTGTGTGTATGTGTGTGTTGGAATGTGCCTGTTGTTAAGTGTGTGGGTGCGAGTGTGTGTATGTGTGTGTTGGAATGTGCCTGTTGTTAAGTGTGTGGGTGTGAGTGTGTGTGTGTGTGTGTGTGTGTGTGTTGGAATGTGCCTGTTGTTAAGTGTGTGGGTGTGAGTGTGTGTGTGTGTGTGTGTGTATGTTGGAATGTGCCTGTTGTTAAGTGTGTGGGTGTGAGTGTGAGAGAGGTTTGCTGTAGCTGAATGCAGCAGTTTGATTAATGGCCTTCGATGATTTGAGTGGCGGATCACTCGCCTGCTGCTGGATTTATTGATTTATGTATTGTTTTTAATTTTGACCTTGTGCACAAGCGTGATAAAGCAAAATGTCAGCATCATCCTGTCCACCTTCTCTTCCTCCCTCCTTCTGATTCTGCTCCCCCACCCCCCCTTCACTTCTCTCTCACGCTCTTAACTCTAGTCACCCGTATAAATATTTGATTTAGTTCCTGGTTGGGATGGGAAAATCAGCAGTGCTAATGCACCATTTTGTGTGTGTATTTGTGAGTTTCGAGTGTGTATTTACACGTGTATGTGTGTGTGTGTGTGTGTGTGCGCGTGTGTGTGTACCTGTGAAGCATAGTTATGTCCATCAGATCCGCACACAGGGTTTGACGCTGAGAGGGGACACGGTTTACAGCTGCTTACATGAGGCTTCGTATCAGGCTGACTGATCCTACAATTCACCAGAACAGAAGATCAGTGGAACGTCCTGTACACTGTACCACTGATTTGAATGTCAGCCCTAATGTATGATTATAATCATTAATATTTTTAGCGCAAACTTTTTCATGGCATCGGCATATCCAGAAATTCTACATAAATATGACGTACTTATTAGACCATTGTCCTATTAGCACCGACAGCCATAAGGAAATGTACTAAAGGCAAATGATAACATTTAATTCCTTGTTCAACAGCTTATAGCTACAAAAATGACCCATAATGTGATCATGCTGCTTCAGACTCCATCAACAGCTAATGGTGCTGAGAGAAAGAACCAAGCAATATCATTCCCTCATCTCTCTCATCTCTCTCTCTCTTTCTCTCTCTCTCTCTCGCCCCCCATTTCTCACATTCGAACCCAGACATCAGGGGAAATAAACGCCCATTGCTACAGATATAAACTCTACAGGCAATGATGTTTCAGGCCATTAGTTTTGATGTTTCAGTCCATTGTAGCTTTTTAAAGATGTTCTCCTGTACACTAGATAAATGTGGCACACAAACCTTAAGTACACACATAACACAATCATCACCACACATGTGTATTCACCATTCACACAAGGACACAAATGGATATCTATTTACAAAAAGAAAACACACACACACACACACACACACACACACACACACACACACACACACACACACACAGTAAGGCATTATAATAATAATATATATTTTTTTTAAACCCTCAGGTGTTCAGAACTGTTATTTTGTGATTGCTGGTCCATGCCTGAAATATGTTTATAAGAAAATACAATACTAAATTTATAAACCATGGAAACATTGTGTAACTGTGGATACAATTATACAATATGCAACGGTGTCCTTTGTTCAGTGGAAATGCTGAAACAGCATACCACTCAGGTCTCCTGCTTTTTCTTTGTCTACCAATTTGCACACATATAAGCTATGCTGTATAAATTATGCAATCTGGTTCATCCTGCTGCCTCTACAGTACAGTAAGTGTGTATTTTGTATTCAATACACATTGTGTTGCATGTCTGAAGCATTGCATGACTATTTTACGTTCACTACTTTATGTAGTGTTGTGTACGGTACTGCTGTTTTGTTTTGTGTGCTGTACCACAGTGCATGAGGATTGATTTCATCACGGTACACAGTATGTCTATATGGATGATATGGCAGATAGAAATGAGTTTACTTTACTGTTACATGTACTTACAGGTGAAAATGAATGTCAAAATATAAGCATACAGAATGACCAGGACTCATTTATCAATTATTTATTGTGTACATTTTCCATAGGTCAAATCAGAATGAAATATTCCAGCCAGATTTACAAACGTTTTGCTAGAGCTGATTTTTTTGTACTCGCGTGTGCATGTTGATAAATGCCAATCAGCCGTAAAATACCAAGCACAGACACAGACCATAATAGGCAACGTTCAAAGCTGAAAACGACAAAACAATGCCTAAAAGCTGAAAGAGCATGTCCAAAGTACAGTGTGCACTAAATCTCCCAGTAATGCAGCTCAGTTATTGCAGAGCATCAGCTATCACCGATCACACTACATATTCCTGCTTTTATAGGATACCATTACTTTTGTCCTACTTTTGCCAATTATACCCTTTGAAGCCTATGAATTCAGATTGACATTAGTGAGTCTCCTAAAGCTACTTTCATACCAGAGTTTCTATTAGCTGGTAAATACCGGTTTATGAATGTTAAAAATGTAAAATGGCCGATTAAATCATAAAATTTCCGGATACACTGTCCGGCAAAAATATGAACATAAAGCAAACATTATACAAAGTATGGTCACAAGTGCACACTTAAATAAGGTGTCTGCCCAAAATGATTCAAATTATTTTCACGTTTCTCCTGTGACGTGTACTCTGAACTCCAGTGTGTCTCTGCAGTACTCTCAAGCTGCAGAAAAACACTATTACACTATTACAAATTACAGAAAATAGTCGTAAAAATAAAGAGAGTGGGTAAAATATTAGAGTGGGTAATTATACCATCCATCCATCCATCTGCAACCGCTTACTCCTTTTCAGGGTCACAGGGAAACCTGGAGCCTATCCCAGGGCGCATCGAGCACAAGGAGGGGTACACCCTGGACAGGGTGCCAGTCCATCGCAGGGCACAATCACATACACACATTCATACACTACGGACACTTTAGACACGCCAATCAGCCTAACATGCATGTTTTTAGACTGGGGGAGGAAACCGGAGTACCCGGAGGAAACCCCCGACACACGGGGAGAACATGCAAACTCCACACACACATGGCCCTGGCGGGACTCGAACCCAGGACCCTGGAATTGTTAGGCGGACGTGCTAACCACTAAGCCACCGTGCGCCCCCATGATAATGTTTATGTGCATTAATCACTGATATCATATTTAAGCAATATCGCACGAGCAAGATTGGTGTTATACTGAATATCGGCATGGCTGTGATTTGGCCATAGGCACAGCTGCCACAGGTAATCACAGCCGTGCTGATATTCAGTACAACGGCACGACTGCAAGTATGATGCTGCTTTTATATAACCATTCTATAAAGAAGAAATGAATATCGAGTAACTGACATTTCAGACACAATACTGCCAAATATTTGGTTTATTTTTGTTCTGTCACCAGAAATAGTTCTCAAAGAAGCCAGACTGAATGACAGCCCGTAGTAAGCAGTTTGAAGGTTACAAACTAACTAGTATAATAGTATACATTAAAGTTAACCTAAAAGACAATCTTAATTGTTTGTATGCCAAATAAAATTTCACCTAGACTGATATATAGTAAGTTGATATTGATATTTTGCATTAAATTCTAACCTTGTGATAAAAATGGAAAATGTGACAGTTACTAACTTACTAAGGCCACTAAAATTCATCACACAGTGAACAAAATTCTATTTTTAAGTTATTTATACCTTATACACACCTATGGCATGAATTGACCAGCTCATTATACCATTTTGTTTCAGGATTTCTTCTTTTGTGTGTGTATTTTCAGTAGGTCAGCATGCATGTGTCATGTGACTTGCCTGTGCTCCAGTTTTTTGCGGTTGATGCACACGGGTCTCTGGTAGTTCTGGGACACACACACTTTGTTCCAGCTGCATTTCACCTTCTGACATGGGTCCTTGGTGGTGTCCACACCTGCTGGGAAATGAAAATGTAACTTAACTACTGATAACGTCTCCTTTTTATAGCATTCTCACACCACAGATGAAAGGTAGACAAAGACGTCAGTAGATATATACAGTATACAGCAAATTCATTTATTAATTTTCAGTAACTGCCTCATCCTTATCAGGGTCATGGCAGATCCAGAGGTGAAACACCGGGAGAACTTGAAACTCCACACATACAGTAATCTGAACTCAGGATCAAACCCAGCACAAGCAACGTTAAAGGCAGCACCACAATTCTGCCCTATACTACGGAGCCCTACGGAGCCCCCCTAGTGCCAGGTAAAAAAAAAAAGAAAGCTGTGTGTAATACGTGCTCACGGTTTAGTAATCCATGCTCACGGTTTAGCAATCCACGGATTGCTAAACCGAGAGCACGGATTGCTAAACCGAGAGCACGGTTTGCTAAACCGAGAACACGGATTACACACGGCTTTTTTTTTTTTTTACCTGCCACTAGGGGGGCTCCATACTATACAGTATAACCTATGAAGCAAATATAAAAAATATGTTTCCTTATAACCTGTTCCTTTAACACAGGAGTCTTCAACAGGGGTCGTTTTCCAGGCCAAGGAGCCCCAAACTGATGGCAAGATGGAGCGGAGACCCCCTAATTATATATATTGTATGAAATTGTGTTTTATCAAACTGGTACCAAAACTTTCGCGACCCCCATGAGTACCTCCGCGGATCCCCTAGGGGTCGCGGACCCCCTGTTGAAGACCTCCTCTTTAACACATTATCTCAATTAATATTACACAAAATGCTACTGTTGGAAGTTTTCCAATGTCTGCACCAGAATAGCAACCACAACATTGAAAATAGTACTATCTGTACTTGGATACTAAGAAAAAGTAATAAAAATAAAATGCACCAAAAACATGTTTACAT
Source organism: Noturus placidus (assembly GCA_022414735.1). NCBI lineage: Eukaryota > Metazoa > Chordata > Actinopteri > Siluriformes > Ictaluridae > Noturus > Noturus placidus. Next base: position 30,785 of record JAFFST010052023.1, read on the forward strand.
CAGGTTTTAGATCCAGTCAGAGGCTTTATTTTATGAAACTCAGATCGTAAATAGCATCTGCGATCAAACTAAATATGAATTACTCAAGACAATAAAAAACACACCACTTGACTCAGAAAGTAAGAGATAGAGCAGACTACAGGCTAAAGTCCATGCTTTGTTAGAGAAAAGGAGATCTATTTCAAATGTGTGCTCGAACTACAAGTAAATAAAATAACATTCTAAATCTTACCACACATCGTACTGAAATATAGGCACTAGGTTTGCATTCGAGACTGTTCGTACCTAATCAAAACAAAATCACTCCTCTTCTCTTTCCCTCAGCTTTCACTAAACATGCTGTGCAGGAAGACACTATCTCAATGGCACACTGAACAAAGGAAAACTATAGCTGAAGAATAGGGTAGACTTTCAAAAGCAAAGCAACCAACATCATTCCTGAGCAGCTTTCTGTTCGTGTGATGCTGATGGCTTATGTTATAACCCGCTGGTGGCTTGGTAAGGATGGATTGTGTGTTGTTTTTTTTCTGCCTGTCACATTCCTCTCTCTCATTGCTGTCACTCTGAGGGTTTAATAGTCCTCAGCCCACTCATTCTGATGGAGCATGGGACTCCATACACCAGTGCACACAGCTCTTATTCTTCAACCTGACAGCTCGCTCACATGAACAAAGCTACTAACTGGTTTCCAGGGACCTTGTAATTCTCAATGTGATCATCAGAAGGAAAAGCAAAAATCTAAACTTATATCCAGTATCAAAGCACTACAACTAATTTTAATTGCATTTTAATGGCTTGAATATGACAGAATAATTGATTTTGTTTCATTACACCTTTTTTTATATATATAATATTAAATTCACATATGAGGTACACACAATCACGAATGCTAACCTAGTGCCTATATATCAGTACGATGATGTCCCTAAGCAGATGTCCCTAAGTTCAATCGAGTGTCATCCTTCGCGGGCCAGAAAGAGGACGTTTGACATGTTCTCTGCGGTACGGATGCGGGGTAGTCTCTTCAGCATCACACAGAGATGGCGCAATATTCTCGGCCTGGCTTGGGCGTGGAGTGACGGCTACCACGCAGCCAGCAAAGGGAATGAAGCGCAAGGTGGAGTCTGACGGGGGAGTGATGTTAACCATGGAGTTTCATGGGTGAGCAATGCACTCCATGAAGCGTGAGGGGAGAGCAATGTTCTCCGTTGAGCAAAAAAGCGGAACGACCTGCAGCGCAAAGCAGAGAAATGGAGTGACATCTTCAGTGTAACCTGGAGGCAGAATGACGTCCTCCGTGGATCAGTATGGCAGAGCGACGTCCTCCATAGATCAGTATGGCAGAGCGACGTCCTCCGTGGATCAAGATGGCAGAGCGACGTCCTCCATAGATCAGTATGGCAGAGCGACGTCCTATGTGGATCAGGATGGCAGAGCGACGTTCTATGTGGTTCAGTATGGCAGAGCGACGTCCTCCGTGGATCAGGATGGCAGAGCGACGTCCTCCGTGGATCAGTATGGCAGAGCAAAGTCCTCCGTGGATCAGTATGGCAGAGCAAAGTCCTCCGTGGATCAGGATGGCAGAGCAACGTCCTATGTGGATCAGGATTGCAGAGCGACGTCCTCCGTGGATCAGGATGGCAGAGCGACGTCCTATGTGGATCAGGATGGCAGAGCAAAGTCCTCCGTGGATCAGGATGGCAGAGCGATGTCCTCCGTGGATCAGGATGGCAGAGCGACGTCCTCAGCAGAGCATGCAGTTGGAGTGCTGAGCAGTGCACAATGTGGCTTATGTACAGTACACGTGATCACCTGTAGAATCTTCCAGGACTTCTTCTGAAACCAAGCCTTGGTGGAATTTGAGGTATGCTTGGGATCATTGTCCTGTTGGAAGGTCCAATGATGCCCAAGCTTCAGCTTCCTCACAAACAGCATGACGTTTTCTCCTAGGATTTACTGATACTTAGATGAATCCGTCTTGTCTTCCACACGCTGCAGGTTTCCAGTGCCAGAGGATGAAAAGCAGCCCCAGAGCATCACCAAGCCACCACCATGCTTGACTGTGGACAGAGTGGTCTTTAGTCATTACTCTTTCTCCAGATATACCACTGATCCATCGTGCCAAAAAGTTCCAGATTTGTTTCATCGCTCCACAGAACAAAATCCCAAAACTTCTGTGGCTTATTGATATGATTTTGAGCCATCTTTTCTTGTGCTTTTGGGTCGGTAGTGGTGTACGTCTTGGAGTTCTGGAATGGCAACCTTCTGAATTTAGTACACACCATATTGTGCTCACTGAAAGTTCAGTGCCTGTTGCCACCAAGTCTCGCTGCAAGTCTTTTGCAGTCACTCAAGGGTTTTTTACAACCTGCCTTCTCAGGTTATAGCCATTGATAGCTTCCTTTTTCTGCCCTGTCTAGATATTTTATAAATTTTCTGCCCCTAGGCAATTCAGATATTTCATGTGTTGCAGCTCAAGCACACCTGTGGAACTGATGAAGTCCTTGATTAGTTACATCAGGTGTGCTTGAGACAACACCTGCTTTGCATATTTGTGCTGTTGTGATGGATTCTATTCAGGGGTTGAAATAATTCTGAAACTGGAGATATCGTTATAGGTTGCATTTTCATTTGAATTTGGGGAAACCACTTAAAGCATTCGTTGTGTGGAACTATGTCAATTGCTTTTGTTTGATTTGTTTCATTGCAAACAGCTGAAAGTCATTTTCACAATAAACCTGATTTGCAGTGGGGGTTGAATATTGATTGTAACTGTAGATTTGCCGACAGGTCCATTCAATTCAATTTGTATAGCAGTCTTTAAACTTGATACGCTTCCTGTTTTATGCAAATATTCCCTTCCACCTAGCCAATCAATAGTTGTCTCTGTTGTATGTCAAGCATGACATATACTATGTTTTTCTTTGAATAAAGAGAGATCTTGCCATTTGAATTTTGTGTGTCTGTGTGTCATTTGGTAACTCTCCCAAAGGCTTGATACAGGCAGTGTGTAGTGGGGCGAGAGCGCCATCTTTTCTCATGTACTTTCGCTTTGTCTTTCCTTAAAAATCGCAACCCAAAGATCACATTCCAAGCACATAAAGTGCATCTGGAAAGTATTCACAGCGCTTCACTTTTTCCACATTTTATTATGTTACAGCCTTATTCCAAAATGGATAAAATTCATTATTTTCCTCGAAATTCTACAAACAATACCCCATAATGACAACATGAAAGAATTTTGCTTGAAATCTTTGCAAATTTATTTAAAATAAAATACATAAAAAGCACATGTACATAAGTATTCACAGTCTTTGCTGAAACCTTTGGCACTAATTTGGCACCAACCATTAGCACCTTTGGCACTAATTACAGCCTCAAGTCTTTTTGAGTGTGATGCTACAAGCTTGGCACACCTATTTTTCAGTTTCTCTTATTCTTCTTTGCATGACCTCTCAAGCTCCATCAGGTTGGATGGGGAGCGTCGGTGCACAGACATTTTCAGATCTCTCCAGAGTTCTATCTGGGCTCTCGCTGCGCTACTCAAGGACATTTATAGCGTTGTCCTGTAGCCACTCCTTTGTTATCTTGGCTGTGTGCTTAGGGTCGTTGTCCTGTTTGAAGATGAACCTTCGCCCCAGTCTGAGGTCCAGAGCGCTCGGGAGCAGGTTTTCATCAAGAATGTCTCTGTATATTGCTGCATTCATCTTTCCCGCGATCCTGACTAGTCTCCCAGTTCCTGCTGCTGAAAAACATCCCCACAACATGATGCTGCCACCAGCATGCTTCACTGTAGAGATGGTATTGGCCAGGTGATGAATGGTGTCTGGTTTCCTCCAGACATGACCCTTGCCATTCAGGCCAAAGTGTTCAATCTTTGTGTTGGTCTTGGTCTGAGAGTCCTTCAGGTCAATTTTACCAAACTCCATGCAGACTGTCATGTGCCTTTTACTGGGAAGTGGCTTCCGTCTGGCCACTCAACCATACAGGCCTGATTGGTGGAGTGCTGCAGAGATGGTTGTTCTTCTGGAAGGTTCTCCTCTCTCCACAGAGACATGCTGGAGCTCTGTCAGAGTAACCCTCAATGGGACCATCAATGCTGGAGAAATGTTTCTGTACCCTTCACCGGATCTGTGCCTCAGTACAATCCTGTCTCTGAGGTCTACAGACAATTCCTTGGACTTCATGTTTGGTTTGTGCTCTGACATGCATTGTTAACTGTGGGACTTTATATAGACAGGTGTGTGTCTTTCCAAATCAGGCAAAAAATGCAGTTGTTTCAAAACCATACTCAGCAAGTCAAACTTTAGTTAATGAGAACAGTTAAGTGACATACAATGACTGCGGCATGAGTTTAAGCTCATAAAAACTTCTTGTCTTAGCAACAAGTCTGACAACAACTCTGCAGTATAAGAAATGATGATGAAGTAAATGCAAAGAGATTAGATACATTTTTCAAAGATGTTCAGGCATTTTGCAAGATTATGATTCACATGGATGCAGAATTGTAATCAGAGTGTTTCCATGTGAACATGATGTCCAGCAGTAGTTGAAGCTTAAATAATGACACCACAAAATATTTTTTTAGGTTGCCAGAGACAACATTCTGTTGTACTTATACAGTGTCTGTTTCTAACAAAGCAATAAAAATGGAGCAATATCAAATAATCAATTTCCTTTATTTTGGGAATATGAATGACAGCTACGGTGTAAGTTAAAAAGGTCAGCCAGCTTCTGTGGCTTACAGTGCTTACCAAATGCAGAAAAAAAGAACAAAGACAGAACAGCAGCTTCAGACAGGAAATGCATGTACAACTATAATGGTCAGAGAAGGTCTAATACACACATGCACCCATATCTCCATTCAATATTCTGAGGGAGTCTGTGATGGAGACATTGTGTCTCTCTGTAATATTTCTGTGCAATATGCGTTGTAATAAGACCAGAATCTGTCTTGAGAATGGTGAAGTCTTATTACTCAGCCTTAATCCTTCATCCTCTTCACAACAAGCCTACTGTAAAAGCCTCACTCATAAGCCAATACCACACTCAATCACCTCTGGCTCAGAAACATGTGCAAATGAAAAGACATCCATTCCTTTACAGTAATCGTGAGAAGGAGAAAAGGTAAATGGATGTAATGCTCAATGGGATGAATAGTGGCTGTGATATCTCTGTATGGTCACTGGCTGCAGGCTTTGTGAGCATATTACTGACCAAACAAGGGGAAATCGGTCACATATTTCCCACTGGTTATTTTTCCAGCTCAAAAGCTGTTCTGAAGGTGTTTCCATAGAAACGTGAGCATGATGGAATTCAGCAGCAGAATGACACGCTCATTCATTAATGAAAGACTCTGTACAAACACTCCACTCCTCCCTTGCCTCACAAAATGAGACAAAGCTGCCCTACTTTAGCATATGAAATTAGCCTAGGCAGTGTTCCTAATCATCTTGTTTTTGCTGGTTCAGCTGTTTTTTTTTAACTCGTCTCATTGCTGCTTCATCGTGACCCGCGGCCTTACTGGAGCCACAAAACTGCTGCAGCCAATTAGAACTTAAAATCCTGGCAAAATGTCAACAAGACAACATATATACCCATACACAAGTTTGACTGTATATATGGATGGATGAAGTGCTATATATTATGTTGCATTAATTAACACTGACCTGTTTTTTTATTATTATTATTATTTTAATTATTGATACATATGAAAGGATGGATAGACAGATGAATGCATATGGACAGACGGGCTCATGGATGACTGAATATATTAATAATACTTTGCGATTCAATCCACAAAGTGTTTTCCTTGAAAAAGCTATTAAACTATTTATCCCTGAGCAGTTTTTTCTGTTATCAAAGTAAATTATGCAAAATGCAGCCTGCAAAAAAAAAAAAAAGAACAAAAGCTGCCTGGAGAAATAAAACTCTGCAGTTATTTTCTTAATCCTCCTGCTCAGAAAACCTACACAGAGATAACCACTTAACTGATAGGAAACCATTAATCCATCCTGGATACCACAATACAATTAAGACAATTTTAGTTCCTTGGAGGCACTGATTAATCATGTACTGCTGAGCTGAATCACAGATGCATTAGTTATTCTCACTGATACAAAAACTAAGCGAGACATGGGTTAAAAGCAAGAGGAAGTCTGTTCATCCTCACTGATCACAACGTAAGCCCACATGAGTTCAGCAGGAGTGAGTGGGCTGGATAGCCATTGACTGTAGTTAATATACTAATAATCATTAGCTCTGTTTCTGCCACCCTAGATTATAAGCAATTAAACTCCCACTTGAGGGGGAAAAAACAATCAGAATTTAATTATAACAATAAGCACCCCAGGTTTCAAGTTGTAAATGAATACAATTTGCATTTGGGTGGAAGAAATTCGCCAGAAGGCAATGCTGATGATGACTGTCCAGCTGATAGATGTCCTGTCCTATGCAATATTTGCTGATCGAATCTCATAAGCCATGTCTATGTCCACAAATGAGCAAATGCAAGAAACCAGATAAGTTTATGAAGGAATTTTAAAGCATCTAAGGCCTGCATCACAGCAACTGTTCAGCTTCCACCTTAATAAGTGACACCAAGCCCACATGCAAGTTTTATTTCGCATTTATTTTTATATTTAATTTATTTGGTCCAGTGTCTCCAGTTTAGGAGTCTGTGTGTCACAGATATAGAAGAAATATGAACAGCATGAAAAATTCTTAAACCTTGTCTGGAAAGCTGTCACGTAAAATACTGTTTCAATTGTGCATTGAGAAAGTGAATGCAAAGATAAGCTTTCTAAATGATAAATGTAAATGGTGCACTTATATAGCACTTTTATCCAAAGCGCTTTACACTGTGTCTCATTCACCCATTCACACACACACACTCACACACCAATGGTAGCAGAGCTGCCATGCAAGGCGCTAACTTGCCATTGGGAGTAACTTGGGGTTCAGTGTCTTGCCCAATGACACTTCGGTATGTGGAGTCATGAGGGCCGGGAATCGAACCGCCAACCCTACGATTAGTGGACAACCCACTCAACCAACTGAGACACAGCCACCCCTATAGATAACTTTAAATGTTGTTGTGTGGGATCAAATTAAGTAAATTAAGGAAATGCTCTGCAGACAAAGTCACGGACTTGAATATAATATATAATATAATAAGAAAATCTTAGATATTATCCGGTAAAAAAGTTACAGGGATGGTTCGCATGAATAGTGGCAACCAAATGGGGAGTGAGTCCAAATCCTAGCAGTAGCAAATTGTTTGTGTGAAAAATGAAGTAGTGTAGCACGGTTGATTTAAAAAAAAAATCATTAAAAAAAAAGCACATAAAGACCTTTTTTACATATGCTACAGTGCATCCGGAAAGTTTTCCCACATTTTGTTATGTTACAGCCTTATTCCAAAATGGATTAAATTCAAGGCATTTGACATGCCTCAACATCTGACATGCCTCGACATCTGACATGCATTGTTAACTGTGGGACCTTACATAGACAATCAACTGCATTTACCACAGGTGGACTCCTATCAAGTGGTAGAAACATCTGAAGGATGATCAGTGGAAACAGGATGCACCTGAAATCAATTTCGAGTGTCATGGCAAAGGCTGTGAATACTTATGTACATGTGCTTTTTATTTATTTATTTATTTATTTTAAATAAATTTGCAAAGATTTCAAACAAACTTCTTTCACGTTGTCATTATGGGGTATTGTTTGTAGATTTTTGAGGGAAATAATGAATTGAATCCCTTTTGGAATAAGGCTGTAACATACTGTAACAAAAGGTGGAAAAAGTGAAGCGCTGTGAATACTTTCCAGATGCACTGTATGTGCTTGGAATGTGATCTTTGGGTTGCGATTTTTAAGGAAAGACAAAGCGAAAGTGATGCAGTTTATATTGAAGCATCAGCACATAAATCTACATACAGCCATTGTAAAAATTTATATATTGAATAGGGAAATCATTTTCTTATACAAAGATTTTCTGAATCTTGGGAGGATTGTGGTTTCAAATATGAAATTATGGCTACAAAAAAAACTGACATGCACTGGAATATGAACTTTGGAACAGGTGATAGTCTATGATCCTGCTCCATTTGAGTCAGATTTATTTATTGAAATCAGTTTGCCCTTTTGTAGCTTTAACATATAATTAGAATGTTCAAATTTTTCTCAAAAATGTTTTTTAAACAAGAGTCTCCTACAGATTTAAGGAAAAACCTAATTAAAGTATAAGTAGTGTTAATTTTGTCAGCTATTTTTGAATTTATTCTTAGGCCTTTTCAAATGTCCTTGATAGTTTTTTTTTTATCATATTTAGTCAACCTTGTAGATATTTTTGTAGACAAGATTATCATTGATTAATAATTCAGTCAATCTAGTCTACCCAGTGGTGGAAATGACCAAGATACACTGGGGGACTCTAGTTAGGGAGGGTTTTTTGTTTGTTTATTTGTTTGTTTTATTTAAATATTTGTAAACATAATTAAAAATATATGCATATAAATATAAATACCTCTATAATACATAATAACTACTCTTATTTCATGAAAAGTCAATGAACAACATTCATGGCTTATGTGTGTCACAAAACAAACACCGTTCATTCCTCTTTATCTTCCATATCACGCCCCTCTGCCCTCTCAGTCCTAGCGTGTTTACCAGGTGCTCCAATGTAATTTAATATAGTTGTTTTCATACTGACCAACTGACAATCGCTCTCCCCTTCAAACTCTCCTCTCTCTTTCTTGCCTCTGTTGACTATCAACAAAAATAAGAGTGGCAGTCTGTGTCCGTGCAATAGAAAAAAATGAAAGTGGTACAGTAAAAGCCCATAATGGCTAAAGCTAAACCACTTTACAAACATTATATATCTCTCTATGTAACTATTGACCAAGTTTCTATTTATAATAAACATGTAGGCTAACATAACTGTGAAATGATACTCAGAAAGCTATGATAGTGAATATGAGTTAAGACGAATAAGGGCGTTCAAGATAGATTAAACTTGGATCATTTCAAGTACGTGCACACAGCTTTATCCATATCAGCGTGTCTACTATAGAATCTGTTAAAGTAACTGTTTCTGTTAAGTTTTTTGGCACCTCTAAGTCTCTGTTAACTTCCCTGAGGTGGTCTGATCGATCCTGCGAGGACGCGCACTGATAGAGAAGCATTCCCATTGGCTGCAGCCTTTAGGTATTATGTCCAATCAGGAAAGTAAACATTGCGCAAACACACCTAGAATTTTTTTTTCAAAACCAAATATTTTGTCTATAAAGAATCCTCTTCTTTTGAAAGAAAATAAAGAGTGAATTTGGTAAAGTTTTTATTTTTAAACTACATTTTAGTCTCGTCTCTTCTCGTCAACAATATTGCAAATGAGATATTCACAGTAACTGTCACAGTTAATGACGTCGGTGTCCTCTCATCATCGTCTCATTTTAGTCTTGGACAAAAAGGACATTTTCCGTCATAGTTTTTGTTAACGAAATTAACACTAAGTGTAAAGTGTTGGGACACCATGACCCACAACAACTTTAATGCGCCAGATTCTACACTTCTCTGGAATTGAACTGGAGAGATGAACACCACTCTTCTAAACAATATTCCCTCATTTGGTGTTTTGATGACGGTGGTGAAAAGTGCAAAAACATATGATTCAAATTTTTCCTATAAGCGTTTAATTATTTTGATCTGATGACTTTTCAGGCTATAGCATACGGTTTACATTATATTTTTTTGTTTTTTTTTAACCATTCAGTGAGCCCTTATGCCATGTGGATGGGGGCATGGTCATCCTAAGGAGACCAATCCCATCAGGATAGAAAGGTTTCATCATAGGATAAAGATGATCAAGCAGAAGAACTTCGTATTGATTTGCAGTGATGTTCCTCTCTAGGAGGACAGGTGGACCCAAACTATGCCAGCAAAATGCCTTCCACTGTCCAACAGATCCACTGGTTTTTGTTTTTATTTGATATCCATTTGTATCTCCACTGTTGAAGTCAGGTATTAAACACATTTGTATTCAGAAAGATGAAGAGCGTTTCCTGCCGAGTACTTGTTAGTGGCAGAACAATGAGCACATGGGAAACCATGTCAGAAATGATCCTATTACCTTAAATGTTTGATTTAATCAACTGTGGCAGACCGGACACTAGAGACAGATGTGAGGAAGATGTTGACTCAAATTGCTATTCAATTTCAAAAGAACGGGAAGCAGAAATGTCCACAGCTCACAAACCGAAGCGGTGAATATAAGGCATGGTGGGTTACTCTGCATGATTTAGATTGAAAAAGAATTTACACCCAGGAGAGGAGACTGTTGTACTCACTTTCCTCAGAACCCTGGGGATCATCCATAGTTCTGACGTAGTCATCCTAACAAAACAATAAGCAATTTAATTATTTAACATCATACAGTTAAATGCATTCGAGTGAGATGCTTGTTTTAATAATACAGACTTTCTTTAATATTTCCTTAATACATTATACATCATAAGTAACAACCTACAAAAAGAGCTCATGCCTCTGTCACTATGGGAACACAGATCACAACTTGATGCAATTTCACACCCACAATAACAGAACAAGAAGAAATGCACTCTGTGTAACACACTCTGTGACTAAAAGACAAGGGAAGTCAGAGTGCTACACATGTATTTCTCTCAGAAATATATATTTGATCGTTGTGCCTGTGTTCAGTCAATAAGCAGGTTTCACTGATAATACAAAGCAAGAAACAAATATATCTCAAAACTGTGAAAATTAAATCTGGTGCTGATTTTATTCTGGTGACCCTAAAGTCTTTACAGGCTAGACGACCGCTCGGAGTGACTTTAGAAAGTGCAACCTGAACCTGTATCGTATGACTTCCGATTAAAAAAAGAAGAAGAAAAACAACATCAAAGACATCACATTGAAAAACAAAATTACGCACCTCTACTTCCTTCCATGTGGGAGGCAGAGCAGGAGGAGGAACATGGAAAAAAAGAGAAATAGATGAGAAGAAGAAGAAGGCATGTTAGTGAAAGACACATCAAAAACTATGTGACAGACTACTTTCATTAGTATTCCTGGAAAATCTAAGCACAATATTGTCTGTTCTAGAAAGTTAAGTACATGTGAAATTCAAGGAATATTAGAGCTGATGGTAATAAGCTACAGCTGGCTAGATGATCCCCACTGACTCAAGCTTATTTTCTGTTTTCCTGTCTACAATATGTATTTCACACACCTAGCCAGTGGCAAAGCTAAAAATCTGCCCCTGCCCCAGATGACTGAACCAACATGAACAAACACACCTGTCTTGAGAAAACAGCAAACGTACGAGCATATTGTTGTAGTTGAGAAACTGGAAAAGAAATTTCTTAAATCATTTCAATGATAGCTGCACAAATTAACATTCCAGCTGCTTACTGCTGGCTTTTATTGTTTAGGTTTAGTTTTCATTCTTTTACATGGTAGGTTTTACTATGTGTTCCTGAATATTTTACATTTATGAATATTTTGTATTCATGTAGCGTGTCACAAATGTAATAAATATGCTTACAGATTTCAGCTATTTCTTGTTTATTATTTTTCTTCCCCAATTTGGCCATCACCTAGTGGGAGGGTGAGGGCATGCTTCTTTTAAGACCGCTGCAGCTAATGACTGCTTCATGGCTTTCTGATTAACAAGGGAAACTCATGGCTGCTGTGTAAGGCACAAGGTCCAGGGTAATGTCACCCTTTCTAGAGAATATAGTCAATTAAACTGGCTTGTCCTCCAACTATTAATGGTTGTGGCATCATCAAGTTTCAGTTCATTTGTGATCTCCTAAACACAGAGCAAACACTTTTGTTCTTTTTGTTTGTTGTTGTGCCACAGGAGAGCGAGCACATCTTCTATGGTTTACCCATCTATGACAAATTATAATGTCTTGTGGTCAAAAGTTTGGGCATAGGGGTGTGTCACAATGACAATAAAGGTTATAAGATTTGTTCTTTAGGGCACATGGACCAGAAAAGTGTAACTTGTCAGTTCTCAGAATCAGACTATTTATCATATAAATATAATATAGAATAACTGTCATAGACAAAATATTATCAAAGATCACAACTGTTACCTCTAAGCCATGCACATGCATGATCACCCACTTCTGATGATGCTCCCATGCAGAAAAATATTCAATCAACTCGGAACACTGTCACAAAAATATATTAGTCGTTTGTAACTGACAGATGATTGCCGTGCAGATCGGACCAGCCACACACACACTTTGTAAGCCCAAACAGGAATTGACGTCAAAACAGAGATGATCCGGCTGCCACCAAAATTCCGACCAATCACAAATAATGCTAGCTAGCTACGTTAGCTTAGCTTGGCAAATCATGTTAATACTTCAATGCCTCTGACAAATATCCGTTAAATATGATTAGCCTAGCAGTGCTGCCATGAGTTTTCCTAGGCTAGCCATCCACAATCAGAGCAGTTGAGCAATTTGTGTGGCTCGTGGGGTATTTCTGCTCAAATGGCTAAAGGGTCTGCCCAGTAGAAATGGATTTTGACCAGCAAGGAAAAAAAATAGAGGAAATGTTGCAGATCACATAAGAGTATGCAACACATTTAATGATGGCAATAATGGTAATAATAATAATAATAATAATAATAATAATAATAATAAGAAGAAGAAGAAGAAGAAGAAGAAGAAGAAGAAGAAGAAGAAGAAGAAGAAGAAGAAGAAGAAGAAGAAGAAGAAGAAGAAAAATATTGGGGGCAGGGGAGTGGCATACTCTGGTTTTCTTCATCAGTCCAAAGACATACATTGTAGCCTGATTGGCATTCCAAAATAAATCTGTAGTGTGTGAATGTGTGTGTGATTGTGCCCTGCAATGGGTTGGTACCCCATCCAGGGTGTCCTCCGCCTTGTGCCCCGAGTTCCCTGGGATAGACACCAGGCTCCCCGCAACTCTGTGTAGGATAAACGGTACAGAAAATGGATGGATGGATAATAATCTATTACTGTGAAATGATTAATTTGCCCAGTGTTTAAAAATATCACATTACGAACATTATGATCATTTTAATGTTCTTCACATTTTAACCGCTCTATAAGGAAAGCGTGTATGCTTTAGGGACACTAAAACATGCAAAAGAAATGCCACTTTTTTGAGCACCTAGCAAGACTGAAACATAAGTTCCCGCTCAGTGCTTACTCATGCACAGTAAACAGTAAATGCTCAACGCCTTTCACACTCCTCAGATTTATTTTACTCTACAAATATGCTGTGCCAAAGCAAACACAGCACCACTTGCTCATTTTAGCACCTAATGTGTAAATAAAAGCCTTCAGTGGGCATACATCTCCTTATGCTTAACAGTGATGTGTGATGATACCAGTGACAGTGGATACTAAACATACACGACATGCTGTTGTACATAAGTACTGTTTATATTGTGTACGTTCAGCATTACAATATCCAGCACTATGACATGAATGCTTTTTTTTCAATTCGTTAATTAATGTGCATTTTCACCACACAGCCTGGTCTGTACTCCCACCATGCTGAGACAAGCCGGCTGTGACTGTTGAAGTGGTGGGGGTGAGATGAGCTGTGTTCTTCACACCAGGGCATCCCGAAGGTCGGCGGATTCATAGCAGATGACAGCACTAGCTTACCTGCTATAGAGAAGGACACTGTAGTGGAATGCTCAGGTTAATGGAGCATAACTGTCCAGATGCTGCTCTGGTTCTCCTGGGCTTTGAGTTAACGCTAATGTTAAAGCTATTCCGGCAGAGTTTGGACACAAGCCTGGATGCAACACTCTGTTAGACACTAGAGATACCAGCCAGAACAATGTTCTCTGTCCTTAAGATTAAACCATTAGAGCCACATTTCTTATCACAGGTAGATGTACTCTGTAAGGGCGCGCACACACACACACATACACAGCTTGATGGATAGCCAAATCACAGACACACACACACACACCTTTAATGATACATTCTGTGCAAAAACATAGTGATTGATATAGTGACATAGTGATTGACATAGTGATAGAAGGACACAATTGTATAGGATTAGTATAGTCTTTGTATCCTGTAACATTACAATATCCCTTCACTTGTTCCAGCATGGCAATGCACCTGTGAAGACATGGTTTGCCAAGGCTGGAGTGGAAGAACTCGAGTGGCCTGCACGGAGCCCTGACCAAAACCCCAATGAACACTTTTGGGATGAATTGGAATGCTGACTGTGCCCCAAGTCTCCTTAGGTTGCTGACTGAAAAGTGCCCGACTTCACTAATGCTCTTGTGGCTGAATGGGGGAAAAAATCCTCATATCCATCCTTCAAAATCAATTGAAAGTTCTACCTGGAAGAGTGGAGGTTATTATAACAGAAAGGGGGACTAAATCTGGAATGGGATGTTCAAAAAGCAAATATGGATGTGATGGGCTTGTCAAGTGTACACAAAACTTTGGCCATATATTTTACCCATCCATTTTCTGTACTGCTTATCCTACATAGAGATGCGGGGATCCTGGAGACTATCCCAGGGGACTCATGGCATGAGGCGAGGGACACCATGGACAAGGTCCATCATCGCACACACACTCACACATCCATTCACACACTATGGACAATTTGTCAGCCTACAACACATGTCTTTGGACTGGGTGGAGGGATAAAATGAGTACCCGGAGAAAACCCCTCAGAGACAGGGAGAAAATACAAGCTCAGTGCATGCAGGGTGGGGGCAGGAAATGAGCCCCAACCCTGGTGGAGTGAGGCAAACGTGCTAACCGCTGACCCACTGTGTGTCCCCCCCGGCCATAAAGTGTAGATTCAAAATATGTATACATGCTCAAATGGTTACCATTTTAAAAATGACGCATCAAAAGCCTAGACTACTCTCTGCATGTTCTCTATGGAAGGTTCTTGAACCATGCAAATTTCAATGCACTGCACAACAGCACTATCTAACAAGACAAGAACAATATGACTGCTACAGACAGACCTTTTTAGCTCTAATTATGCTTTAGTGTAAGTGGAGCGTGACCTACTGTGAGCCTCTAAGGATATTCAGCCTGGTTTATATTTGCATCTGTGAGCCAAACAGGTCTGGCACATGTGCTCAAAACACATAAGAGTGTGCAGCTTCTCAGCCTCACAGTTTTCAGCAATCAAGGCAGACAAGACAAGTCCAACAGAATGATTTCAATAACACAAATACCAAGAAGTTAAATCTGGCTACTGAGAATATGAATTTGTAATGTCTATTGATATCTGGGTTCCCATTTCTTTCCTATTTATTTTAATGTGGCCCAAATAGATGCAGCACTGGCACCCTGACAAGGAATGAAAAAAAAAATTGAGACTGAAAAGACTGCACTGGTTGAATACTTGACTAGCCAACAGAAAGAAATCAAATGATATTGAAATCAAATGATAAAAGGAATAAAGGAGATGTTTAACATGCAGTACATTTTCTCTGCAAAGAGCCAGGACTCAAACTGCTCTTTAAATTCTCTTTCAAGGCGTTAAATGGATGGATCAAACCTAATGCTGTGTTCAGAATGGGGTTACTGTATGTGTTTGCCATTTTTATAAGGGTTTAATATATTTAATACGCTTGTATACCACGATTTTGGAAGTCAGGACTTTCAGATTTTTTCAAGACGATGGATTCCATAAAACGTCTAATGATTAATGCTTTGTCCAATTACAGTGTAATTGTAGTCACAACACATCTGAGGCAAGTGGAAAAAAATTTTTACGAGCTAGCTTTAAATGTTTAGCCTATCAGCAGTGTTCATACTTGAACACTGAGCATATTGTGTTTATGAATAAATGTTGAAATCATGTTGAGCTCCCTTTGCACGTACCATACGTTTTGGATTCTTGATTAGAATTTTGTTTCTATTATAAAACTAGACTCTCTGTAAAAACAATGCTACCCTTGCTTTTATTTCTGTTGGAGCAGGCAATGCTGTGTACATCGCATACAATGCTGTCAAACAATGCTGGGAAATTCTTCTGCCTTGAAGTAACAATTTTTTATTGATTCACAGACACTTTTCAGAATACAACACAATATATCTGTACAGAATCAACATTTTCAATAAAAAAATTTTTTAAATAAAAATAAACAATATGTTGATACTTCTGCCACTCTAAAACCCATAGCATAATTTGAATTCCACTGGGGACCTCTCCCTGGGAGATGTACCTTCACTCAATCTATCCAAATATATAACTGATTACTATTTTTATGTGTAATCAATATGTGTATTGATGTTCAGTTCTTGTTTTGTGAAAAATGATTAAGGTATAATGACTTGGGCAAAAACGAGCTTGGGTTATTGAGAATCATTTACATTTACATTTTATCCAAAGCGACTTACAAATGAGAATTTTTTTTTTATTATTCTGTATGGATTTATGAAAATAATACGAAACATATGTAATTGAATTACATGTACATGAATCATAAATAAATGAATCATATGTAAACATTCCTGGGTGGGATGGAGGGGCTGTTATTGGGGTAAAAAAAATAATGATTCTGTATTGATATATTTTGTTGTACTCTGAAAAGTGTATGAGAATCAATAAAAAATATAAATCCAAATGAGAAAAATACATGCAAAGCGATATATCAAGCAGAGAACAATACAAGTAGTGCTACTATACAAGATCCATTAATTGAGTCATAATTAATTGAATGAATGAATGAATTTAATCATATTCCAGAGTGTAATAAGCTATGTGTAAGTGTTCATGAAAACTGTAGATTAATGAATAATGATAAAATAGCAAGGGGAAATGTGATGTTTAAAACCTCTTTAACAGTTAAAGTTCATTCATGAAATTATTCTCAGATAGAATCGATATTTATCCTGAATGTACTGTGCATAGTGCACGTATGTAAAATCATGTCATGTGTGGCTTAATCACAGAAAATAATAAATGGTTTCAGCAGTGAAAGGGTTCTGAGTATGTTTAAAGAATTGTTACACACCGCCCTCATACATGTCTACTTTGTATAACAGCTGACAATTCCATAAACCGATTAAGAAAATGCATTTTCATATAAACAGCTAATCAAATTTAGCCTCAATCAAGGCTTTACACAGCAGATTTGGGTGAATCCACATTTCCTTCAAACTTGACTGTGGGTTTATGAAGGTGATTCACCACCTTGACAGCAAGAGTTTCATGATTGAGAGTAGGAGGATCATGTTTGTTGTGCTTATCCTGTATGACTCATGCTGTTTTTGTGGGTGTAGGTGGATAATTTGCGACGCATGGCTCCCCTGTGTATTAGATGTATTTTGGGTATTACTAGTAGGTTAACTGAAGTACCCCTGCTGATACTTAAATTAATACATCTGCTCAGCTCATTACAAATTAATACAGCCCCCCTTCCTTTACATTCATGAAAGGTCTAGACAACAATCATAAGAGATTCTCTATGTTACTTCTACTTATTTTGTTTAGCATATTTTACCAGCAGATGTGGTGACAAACAGGATTAATACATTTCGCAGTTCTGTTTGAAAGCTACTAACCAACACTCTGAGCTTAGAAATATCGAGAACACAGCTGATGAAATACTGAAAGTGAAATACCACAAGAGGAGAAAAAGAAGTATATATCTAGTTTAATAAGGTAAGCTTAAATTTTTCATGTAATTTTAAACATTTTAAACCTGGAGCCTATCCCAGGGAGCATCATTCACAAGGTGGGGTACACTCTGGACTGGGTGCCAATCCATCGCAAGGCACAATCACATACACATTCTGGATACTTTGGACATGCCAATCAGCCTACCGTGCATGTCTTTGACTGGGGGAGGAAACCAGAGTACCCGGAGGAAACCCCAGCATGGTGAGAACATGCAAACTCTGCACACACAAGACCATTTCAAGAATCAAACCCCCAACCCTGGAGGTGGGTGGCAAACGTGCTAACCACTAAGACACTGTGTGCCAATTGAATTAAATTATTAAATTTAAACTGAAAAGTTATTTTCCAACACCTATTAGTGTCATTGTAATGCAAAGATTGGTTAACAGTAGATTGTGCCATAAACAATGAAATAATCTCTTTCCCATGTTGATCCCAACAACACTAGCCACTCGTGAGTATCTCTGATCTCATGTATGTGGAAGAGGGCAGATAGCGCTTTCCTCCAAGTGTATTATGCTGCCTTGTGACAAAGCATGAGCATTCTGAAAAGATGTGATGGCTGGCTGAACTTGTCTCAGAGGAAGCACCTGTTAGCTGTTAACCCTCCTAGGCTGGTAGCTTCTGTTTGAACACTGGTGGGTGGAAAACATGCTAAAATATATATTCTACCCATTTCTCCCATACATGTATTAGCACTAACAATGTCCTAAAAGTAAGCCAGTGACCTCATTAATTCTAAGAAAACATCTAAGAGAGATATGCTAAAACATACAGAGAAGAAGAGAGACTGAGCAACCACATAAAACAGAAAGGAAATCCACCACATCGTTAATGTGTTTGTTTGGGATTTGTTTGGGATTTTAAATGAGCTAAAGGAAAGCATCATCTGTCAGCTGATTCTCAGCTGAGAACATAGCTATGGTTATGATCACAGCTCCAAACTCAGCAGCACATCATTACTGATTCTAAGCTAGAGTAACAAGATAAGTAACAGTGCCACTGTGCAATTTTATTTTTTTAGTTGGAACTGGCCCTGCATTAAGTAGCTAAAGTGCTGAAATAATTCAATGTAGATGTCTCGGGTCAAATTAAGAACTTGGAGGAGCAGCTGGACTCACATATGCTTCCTGCGTAACAACAGAAGAGTTAGCGAGATGCCTAAAAAGCTAACTGTTTATATTAAATCACTTGCTCTCATGAAACCACGAGAGGAAAATTATGATAGGAAAACAGATGTTGTTTTTTAATTCATTTCCTTCAAAAGCAAAGAAAATACATGTTTATCTTTTTCTCATTTTCTCTTTTTTTTTTTTTGCATTTTGTTCAATAAAAAACAGTTTGTGCGGAAAACTTATTGGAAAAGATCATGAAGTGCAATCTTAAAGTTTAATACTCAGAGTCAGTGGTTTGCTGAGTATGAGTATTCATAACTCTCCAAAACAGCACAATAGACTGAGAAGACTGCTCCTGTTTTTATGCAGAGATAATATCTCTGTGAGCTTCATGAAGCAAGGCTGTAAATTATTCCTGCTATCTGAAAGCCAATCTCACATATGAGAGGGTTTGCAATAAGACGTCTCTGAATCGTCACATCTGAGCCGTGCATACAGCACTACATCACAGGTAACAGAGCATTCTCGTACCACACCAGAAATCAACAAGGATAAGACAATAAACGATTTGAAAATAAAAATGGTGACTACTGGAATGGGGCGCACGGTGGCTTTGTGGTTAGCACCTCCAGGGTCTGGGGTTCGAGTCCCGCCGGGGCCATGTGTGTGCGGAGTTTGCATGTTCTCCCCGTG
>JAFFST010052023.1:50772-66387 GCA_022414735.1 Noturus placidus
TGTCGGGGGTTTCCTCCGGGTACTCTGGTTTCCTCCCCCAGTCCAAAGACATGCATAGTAGGCTGATTGGCGTGTCTAAAGTGTCCGTAATGTGTATGTGATTGTACCCTGCGATGGACTGGCACCCTGTCCAGGGTGGTACCCTGCCTTGTGCCCGATTGCCTCCTGGGATAGACTCCAGGTTCCCCGTGACTCTGATGAAGGAGTAAGCGGTAGAGGATGAATGGAATTGAATGGACTACTGGAATCAATGGACATGATGTGGAAATTATACTGAAGTATGTTTAACTTTTATTATTTATTAATGACTTTTTTATGGACTCTTCAACATGGGCATGTCCACCTTACAGATCCCTTAGGACACCATAAGTACTCTACAGTCACTGCACTCCACTGACACTGCACTTTGAATTGTTACTAAATGTAACATAATGCATATTTTTTACATCCCCTTTTTTGCGCATTCCTGTACATATATTTCATATTTCTTGTTTCTTATCTTATTTCTTAGCAGTCCTTATTTATTTCTGATTTTCAATTATATACAGTCTAAAGAGGAGTAGTCCAGGTTTTCCTTTCACTGCAAGTTATATCCTGTATATAATTGTTATTATATGTGACAAATAAAAACCTTAATAAAGCAAAAATAACACCCTCTTTTAAGCAATGACAAATGATTCTATACAGTCAATTCCATAATTATTGGCACCCTTTAAGAGAATTAGCAATAACAACAATATAAAATAAATACTACATATTTTCATGAATCATAATCATTAAAACGTGTTTTTTTTTTTTTTTCATTTTTCACGTGTTCTTTGTCTCTAAAGAAATCTAAAAGTCATTTTATTATCTTCCCTGAGGTGTAATTACAGTATAATATAATTTTGGTTGTTTTACACAAAAAAGATTTTCCCACCCTATCTCTGACCCTCTGACTGAAACAATCGGTTTTTGTCTCCTTTACCTTTAAGTTTTCAATGTATCCACTCACTGCTATGATTGGCTAACATATTTGCCTATGAATTCATTATCAAACGCCCCCCTGCCATAACACGTGCGGAACTGATTTCAGCTACTGAGCACCAGTGGCTGATGTAAAAGTAGGTGTCGATGTCTTGCTTTAGGGGCAGTCATATGCAAATGTTTTTGCCCGTGTGACGTCACAAATCCGGCCACATCCACACAAGCCATTTTTGGAGTGTGGATAAATAAATGCGCTTTTTGTACTAAAGATGACATTTTAAGCTATGAAACTTTAATTGACATTTTAATTGTGCATGACCCCTTTAAGAACCAGCTGTTTTGAAGGAAGTTTGGACATCCTTCCTGAGAACAATCTTATATTCATTTTGACTCTAATGATGGGTGGCAATCTGTATACTGATTCTATATACAATTATCATTGCAGTTTGATCTCTTATAGAAGAGATACTGAGAATGTGATGCTTAATTTTCAGCTGAGAGAAACAAAAGCCATCAGTCCAGTGAACCAGCATGCAATTCTGCTGATTAAAGTTATTTCAATAAGATCGTTAAATTAAATTAACAAGCTCTCTCCTCTTCATACGCACACACACAATGTGAATTTTAACTTATTGTACTAAATAACATCAGGATTTGACATTTATGTTTGAATTATACTTAGTGAAACATCAAAACCCAGATGTGAGAGGGTAAGTGTGCTGTTACTACATGTAAGAGAGAGTTTGAGAACTAACACTTTCTGAGATTCAATGCAGACAGCATCTCGCTTCATCCTGTAAGAACAGGGATATCAGCATAAAGGAAGCAGCCTTTCCCCCATCAGATAGAAATTGCCTCAGGAGCCCAAGGTGAGACAGCCATATTGCCCTTGGCAAGAGCACGTAGCAGTAGACACAGTACTTCCTAAGAGCAAATGCAGCAGGACATTCAGTGGTGTCCATTCTGAAATTATTTATACACTGCAGTTGGCATGCAGCAGAGAGCAGAGCAACATGGAGGAGCTGAAAAGGCCAGGTGTGCTTAGCAGATGCTTCATTAAGAATTAAGCACTGTGATGAGGCGAGAGAGTGTGTGCATTGATAACTCAAAACCGAAAAGCCTCCCACCGCACAGCAGTACTCATTAATATGTGAACATCATGCACTATACAACCATCACTATGAAATGCATATTCAGTTTCAGCTCAGGAGCTCTCTGTCACTATCGGACGTTCTCGAACCCCACTGGAAGAAATTCTGGAGAATTCCAAATCTTAACTGAGCAATTCGATAGTTGTGGTGTGGATATAGAAAAGTCCATCCTGAATGATTTGCATACTAATTAACATGTGATCTTCAATGACTTTTGTAGTTTTAAATCCTTTCATTGACATTTGACCACTTTCCTACCTTACACACAATGCCATTCAACTACTTGCTGATAGTGGTCCAAGTTGGATTTAGCTCTTGCTTCATCTCTAACTAAAGACAGTAATGCAGACTTACTACTTTAGTCTGCCCAGCGGTCTCACCTCCTCTCTACACTCTGCTCAAACAGATCAGGTTCTAAAGCTTCAACTTTCATGCTTATACCACTGTCAATGTCATTGTCTCTGCCATAGCGCAGCACAACTGTGTCATATAGCTGCATTGTGGAATTGTGAGTCCCATTAGACACTACTGTGACTACACTAGGAATGTCTCCCTGTGAGCTCAGAGTGGCCCACAACAACTAACTTCTCACAGGAATAATGGAAATACAGCATCAGCCAAAACATTATTATTAAAAAATGTTAATTTAATGTGCTTCGGGGTGGAGATTTCCTTTAAATACTGCTCTTGTGTAAAAATAATTGCTTATTTTAGATTCATGGAAAATGCTGCAAAAGAATTATTCTGGAATATAAACCAAAAATTGTCAAATTGAAGATGCCTAGAATATCACTTTTTAACTGCATCTATAAAAGCACCATGGGTTAAAACAGAATCAAATTTTGAGGTCATCAAAGATTCCCACTACATGCACTACAGTGGAGTGGCTGCCTCTGGGGCTCATTAGTATAGCTGTAAGCTCCCACGTCTGCCTGGAATTATGATACTACAGTATATGGCTTTCTTTTACTGCAAGAAGTGTCTGCTATTAAAAAGGTTTATGCCTATGAGCGGGAATCCGGTGGGTTTTGTTCAGCCTTACCTGTTTCCTCTAGCCTCGCTACTTCTTTGGCGAACCATTAAGCATTCATAAGCATTTGTATCTTGTCAAAAAAAAGAGAGAAATTGCATTATTTTAAGATGTTTCCTGGTCGTTCCTCTATCTTACCCATGAGGCAATATATGTATCATTTCAAACAGCTGCAAATGAGCAAAGTATTTATCCGACTCATATAATGTATCATAAATTAACTTAGTTAATTTATGATATATTACCCAGGCCTGCAGGATCTCAGAATATACTGTATCTGAACTCCTTTGGGCTGCAAGTCAAAAGACCAGTACTAACCTACTTAGATCAAGACAGAAACAAAAACAAAAAAATTATCATATTACCAGGATTTTAGAAATGATTATGTAAAATGAACTACACCAGATGTTTCAATCATTTTCCCTCCAACAACTGGAAAAACATTTTCCTCTACTCCACTACTAATCTTCCACTATCAACTGTCCCATTTAAACTTTTTCATTAACAGAGACTATTTAATAATGTTGTTTGTTGTGTTGTTTATGGTGCCCTAGTGGAAAAACGTTATAAGCATCTCTAAATACAGTGGTGCTTGAACATTTGTGAACCCTTTAGAATTATCTATATCTATTATTCCTTAGAATTATCTATATCAATGATATATTATATCTATTATCTATTACCATTACTTGTATTGTTCTCTGCTTAATATCACTTTGCTTGTATCTCTCATTTGTAAGTCGCTTTGGATAAAAGCGTCTGCTAAGTGAATAAATGTAAATGTAAATGTAAATATATATGTCTGCATGGTCATTCATTTATTGAGGAAAATGAAATCCAATATTACATATCTGTGAGTGTCAAAAGTATGTGAACCTCTAGGATTAGCAGTTAATTTGAAGGTCAAATTAGAGTCAGGTGTTCTCAATCAATGGGGTGACAATCAGGTGTGAGTGAGCACCCGGTTTTAATTAAAGAACAGGGATCTATCAAAGTCTGATCTCCACAACATATGTTGTTTGGCGGTTGTGGCTCAGGTGGTAGAGCGGGTTGTCCACTAATCGTAGGGTTGACGGTTCGATTCCCGGCCCATGTGACTCCACATGCCGAAGTGTCCTTGTTCAAGACACTGAACCCCAAGTTGCTCCCGATGGTAAGCTAGCACCTTGCATGGCAGCTCTGATATCACTGGTGAGTGAGTGTGTGAGTGAATGGGTGAATGAGACACAGTGTAAAGCGCTTTGGATAAAAGCGCTATATAAGTGCGCCATTTACCATTTGCCATTTACATGTTTGTGGAAGTGTATCATGGCATGAACAAAGGAGATTTCTGAGGGCCTCAGAAAATGAGTTGTTGATGCTGATCAAGCTGGAAAAAATTACAAACCCATCTCTAAAGAGTTTGGATTCCACGAATCCAGTCAGACACATTATGTACAAATGGATGAAATTCAAGACCATTGTTACCCTCCCGAGGAGTGATCGCCCAACAAAGATCACTCCAAGAGCAAGAAGCGTAATAGTCTGCAAGGTCACAAAGGAACCCAGGGTAACTTCTAAACAACTAAAGGCCTCTTTTACTGGATAATTTTCCTCAATAAATAAAGCATGATATTTCTCTCTCACTTGTTTAATTGGGTTCCCTTTATCTACTTTTACGATCTGATGATGTTTTAGGTCATATTCATGCAAAAATATAGAAAATTCTAAACATTTTAAAAACTTTCAAGCACCTCTGTAAAATTCAAAACAACAGCAACTGATTTGTTATGTTCATGGGGGGTGCCAACAATTCTGCAGTTAACTATGACTAATGTACATTCTGTCACAGATTCACAGCTTTACTCAGTTTGACATTTAAGCAGCTAATAAAACCAGAAAAATCTTACGTCCGACTAAATAAACCCAACACAAATTATATTCCTATGACCTTTCGTTCTATTAAAGTCTGCTTTATATCAGTGTGCGTAGGCAAAGGCGTATAAAGGATTGATCAATTATAAAAACCACCATCATTATCTCTGCCACTGTTGAATACTCAGTATTTTTGCTTTTTTTATCTGCACTTATTCTACACCACCTACCTTCAGTGTCTATTCAGTATAACAGTATCACTTTTCCAGTGTTCTGTTGGAAACAGTGCACCTATTCTCCAATTACACATTCAGCGGAAATCTATCGAGCAGTGACTGATCATTGTTTTTTGCTTTATTGCCATATTTTTATGTGATATCCTGATCAAATAAGTGTGTGCATTACTGTACAGTACACTCTGTGCACTTAGTCCAAAGTCAAGTGGGTTGGACAGAAAAAAAATCTGTATAGTAAGCACTATCACATCAACAACTCCACTTTATCGTCATGTATGTAAAAAGGTATTTTCTATCCATATTCAATGTTTTGAACTTATAAAAAAATGAGCACATGAAAAGACTGCAATTATACACAAAATGGCCCATAACATTAAATTGGTGTGAAAATCAATATAGTTTGCAAAATTATTTTGCAAGCTATAGTGAAAAACTGCAACTCACTGTGAAAACCCTAAACAAGAAGAATTATACTAGCTTATACCACAGCACTGTTGAATTCTCGATTCTGATTGGCTGACAGACGTTCTGAGGCGTTCAATTAGTTTTCAGTAACTGCACAGCTAAAGAAGCTCCAGCCAGGTGTTGACCGCATTACAGTTCCATATCACTAAACTGAAATAATGGAAAAGTTAGCCTTCTGTCCACCACAGCACACACATTTAACAACAAACACAATGATGGAATATTAAGATTTTCCAGAAATAAGTAAGGAATATTTATTATTTATTTATATATTAATTTGTTCTATTTTTATATTATCAGCATAAAATGGAAAAAAAAAAATCTATGAACTCTCTCTCTCCAATAACTACATAGAAATGGCTCAAGCCTCCATTACTAGCTCTAAAATGAGATTTTGGAATTAGCAATGGAGGCTTGAGATGGGATGCGAAATATGTGTATTACCATCTCGGGGGTGTGCATTATTTTTTCATAATTCAGTGGCCCGTCGTCAATAATTCCTTACATATTTTGTCGGTAGCTGAGCTTAATGCTCTATTTCGCCCTCTAGTGGAATAACAGTCACTAACTAACATGAGCTAACCTGAATTAAGTTTTTGACAGGATTTTAACAGCGTATTTATAGAAATATAGATTTATATATTATATTATATTTATATTTATTAAATAGAAATAGACAACTGGTAAAATGAACTAACCTGAGTTTCTGAGAGGATGTATATGTATATGTACAGTATATGTATGTATATAGGCTTCACTGTTAATCCTAGCTAGATACATAAGGGTAATTTGACAGATTATTTCAGAAAACCTATTTGGGTGTAATCCAAAAACTTTGTACCCATCACTATATACCCTTTCTATCTTTTTTTTTTTTTGTTACACATGTTCTCATGCCTTTACCATAGCTATCAAAAATACTCCTAAATATTTATTAGCCATTGAGGGTAGAGAAACTATATTAGCTGCATTGTTCTGACAGTGAATCACCTCAGAAATATGCTTCCCTTATGGAAAATAATGTACCAGGTCACAGCAGATCACATACAGTTGCAAATCACCCCCATTGCAAATCAGGATTATTGTCAAAATTTAGACTTTCAGCTGTTTGCAATGAACAAATCATACAAAACCAATTGAAATACTTAAACACAATGAATGCTTCAAGTGGTTTCCACAAATTCATCTGAAAATGCAGCTTATAATGACATCTCCAGTCTCAAAATTATTCAACCCCTGAACAGAATCCATCACAACAGCACAAATATGCAAAACAGGTGTTGTCTCAAGCACACCTGATGCAACTAATCAAGGGCTTCATTAGTTCTACAGGTGTGCTTGAGCTGCAACACATGAAATACCTGAACTGGCTAGGGGCAGAAAATTAATGAAATACCTCAATGGGGCAGAAAAAACGGAAGCTATCAATGGTTGCAACCAGATTTCTGAGAAGGCAGGTTGTGAAAAACTGGAAGATTCTGCAGGGCCATCACAGTCACCTGACTTGAACCCCATTGAAAATCTCTGGTGGGATTTGAAGAAGGCCGTTGCAGCACGCAAACCCATGAATATTACTGAACTGGAGGCATTGCTCATGAGGAATGGGCTGAAATTCCTCAGGAATGCTGCCAGAAGTGATGCATCTCATTTGCAGCAGGTCATAACAGTAACAGGGTGATCTACTAAGTACTAAAGATGAAGAGGTTGAATACTTTTGAAACTGGAGAAATCATTATAAGTTGCATTTTCAGTTAAATTTGGGGAAACCACTTGAAGCATTCATTGTGTTGATCTATTTCAATTGATTTTGTTGAAGTGTTCATTGAAAACAACTAAAAGTCTGTACATTTTTACAATAAACATGATTTACAATGCAGGTTGAATAATTTTGATTACAACTGTGTAATAGCAACTGGATTCCACCACAAATAACTCACAGCTAATAAGCATTACAGTAAGTACCTGAGAGAAAAGCTGTGTACCAAAAAAAATCACTATTCAACAAGAGCATCTCAGGTTTCAGCGTCAATGTGACACTGAACTGCCTTTTCTCCCTCACATGACACACATAATAAAGAAGGACAGCCAATTTAGAGGTAGAAGATGCAAATGATGCCCACGAGCCAAATGGCGATGTCCCCTGCGTCTCTCCTCCTAATGAAGAGTGCAAGGGAAATGTAGGCCGTTTGTAAGGGATGGTTATACTCAGACAGTCCTGTTAATTAAATGTGCAGGTTTTTGTGTTCAAAAAGGTCGAGAGATTTATCAGAGCAAATGGAATGATTTCATGGGTCTGCATGAACTGGTCATTACAGTTGCTTTCTTATGATGTTTATAAAATTAGAGATTTCATGTCACATTACACATTCTGAGAACCTATTGGCTCTGTACACAGAAGCAGATCAGGAGTGGGCGAGAGACCGCATAGCCTCTTAAACTGCCAAAAGGAAACTATTCAGAGAGAGGATAGACTTGCTTCAATAGAAAGTACAATCCCAATTGCAAAAAAGTTGGGACGCTGTCCATCCATCCATCCATCCTCTACCGCTTACACCTTTTCAGGGTCGCAGGGAACCTGGAGCCTATCCCAGGGAGCATCGGGCACAAGGCAGGGTACACCCTGGACAGTGTGCCAGTCCATCGCAGAGCACAATCACATACACACACCCATTAGACACGCCAATCAGCCTACCATGCATGTCTTTGGACTGGGGGAGGAAAGCCCCAATGCATGGGGAGAATATGCAAGCTCCGCACACACATGGCCCCGGCGGGACTTGAGCCCCGGACCCTGGAGGTGTGAGGCGAACGTGCTAACCACTAAGCCACCGCGCGCCCCAGTTGTATGCTGTGTTAACTTTGAGATGTTATCTCGTAAACCCATATGTGTGTGAATGTGAATGTGATTGTGCCCTGTGATGAATGGGCACCTTGTCCAGGGTGTACCCCGCCTTGTGCCCGATGCTCCCTGGGATAGGCGCCAGGTTTCCCCGTGACCCTGAAGAAAGGATAAGCAGTATAGAAGATGGATGGATGGATGGATGGATGGATGTATAAACCCATATGTTATTCACAATAAAACCCTGAAACATATCAAATGTTTAAACTGAAGAAATGTTCAATTCTAATGAAAAAAATAGGTAATTTTGAATTTCATGACTGGAACACGTCTCAAAATAATTGGGACAGGGGCAACAAAAGCTTGGAAAAGTAAGTGTTGTAAAATTCTGCAAAGAATTAAAAGTTATCATCAACATTTTAACCTGTCAAATAGTGCTGGTATTGTAGCATCTCTGAATCCAACTAAGGGTTGACTAATTTGAATACTTCCAGTATATACAATCTCAATAAACTGGGTACTACACTGTCACTTGGGTAGTACCCTCAATGTATACCTTTTGTGCTTTTTATCAGTCCGTACAGGATTTATTTTGTGATTGTTGCAGCCTAAAATGCTCGATTTTGCTGTGGATTTTTTCAAAATTTGTGATGCAACTTGCCGAGCTTTTGTACTTTTATTGCGGAAAACTACTTGAATTGGCAAAATTGTTTTGCACTGCCTTTCACAGTGTTGTCTGTTAATAAATGTGACCTTTTAGCTGTACTCATGATCGAAGCATGTGAACTGAAGAGGGCTTTGGCTGAATGTGTGTAGTGATGACGGCACATGTGTCTTGGCCCAAATCTGTGGAAAATCAAGCAAAATTTTGCTTGATTTTGTATTAATTCTGCGATCGCAAAATGATAAAGGTTGTGGAAAAAGGTTGCCAATAGTTACAGTTCAGTCCCTTCCCCAATTTCCTTACATTATTCCATCATTCCCTACTCATTTTCCGTTATTGCATTTGAGTATTTCCTTATACTAGTAGCGGTTATATTTGGAACTGTATCAGCACAAAAAATCTGATATTTTCAAACCACTTTCATGTGATTCTAGATCAGATATCCTATATATGATAATGCAAACACTACTTGAATGGGCATATCGAAATGATTCTTATTTTTTTAACAGCTCGTCACTGCTGACTGCTCTCCCCGCACACACATGCCTTGACACAGAGATGACTCTAATATCCGCAAACACAAAGCTATGCATCTGTCTTTTTTTCTGCCTTCCAGTTCGGAACAGCACACGAGCTGCCAGCCAACCTACAGAGCAAATAATCTTGTGCTGCAAGTTCACTTATTTAACAGTCTGCCGATGAGGCATTGTCTGACAAACCTATCGTTTTGTTGATCATTCATATGATAAGGATAATAATGATGTGCCACCTGGGTTTCAGGGCAGAGGTTCACACTAATTACAAACACGGCTCACTTGCAAAGCAAATGTGACTGGAGAATCTGAGTAAAAAAAAATCTAAATTGAGCAATACTGCTCATGATGATTTGATTTTTTTGGCATATACCTTTTTAGCATAACCACATAAAATTACATTTTTGTACATTACAATAAGATTTCCGTACACAAATCTCCTGTTGATCAGTCAAATCTGATGTATGTGTTTTCAGATATGTGTTTAAAAAAAAAGAAAGGACAGCATGAATAAAAACCAGTAGCGCAATGGTGGTGCCTTCATTGGCAGCTGTAGAAGCAAGAAAAAAGGTGCATTGTTTCTGCTGTCTTCCAACAATACATTCATATCCATGCCTGGATATTGCCCATAAAACATGTTGACGTCTAGCTAACTTTCACCTTAGGCCAGATTACTCAGCATACAGATGGCATTGTCATTATTGCTTACTGCTGGCTTCCTGTTAAGTTCAGACGTACTATTTATGAATATAATAATATTGTTTCACAGTACATTATTGATCTTCTTCACCCTTACTCTCCTACCAGAATGCTTAGATCTTGTAATCAAATTCTTCTATCTGTCCCCCGTTTTCACACTAAGACAAAGGGTGATCGTGCCTTTTCTGTGGTTGTCTCAGACTCTGGAACAGTCTCCCATTTCACGTGAGGTCTAAACTCCATCTTTAGCCATTTTTAAATCTTCTCTTAAAATGTACTTGAATTCTTTGTCTTGAGATGCCGTTTAATGTGAGGCTATGATGTACAGCACTTACAATCAACTACTGTTGTCTTTAAATGTGCTTTATAAATCAAATTTACTTGACTTAAAGTTATGTATACTAAAGTGGAATGGCACAGGAAAAAAAGTATTGAACAAGCTAAGGAAAAACAGTTCTCCAAGGTAAGGTAAGGCAAGGAACCAGTTAAAATCCGTAGGGTAATTATACCCCATATCTGTGCATATTAATATCAGCAGGGTTAGTAAATTGATGGTCTATAAAAAGGCTTTTCGTTACCAGGGTGTCACACAAGAAACATCTCATGATGGGTAAAAGCAAAGAGCTCTCCCAAGACCTTCACAACGTTATTGTTGCGAAACATATTGATGGAATTGGATAAAGATGTATTTCGAAATTTCTGATTCTTCCAGTAAGCATCATTGGAGCCATTATCTGTAAGTGGAAGCAACATCACTCTGTCATCAACCGGCCACACACAGGAGCTACTCGCCAAGATTTATGGCCAGCGAGTCAGTAGAATAGTCAGAAGAGTAGCCCAAGAAACAAAGGACCACTCGGAAAGAGCTCCAGAAACACTTGGAGGCAGCAGGTACCATCGTCGCAGAGAAAACTATAGGCAATACACTCCACTGCTCACGCTCACCCCGCAAGACTCCATTACTAAAGAAAAGGCATGTCGAAGCTCGTTTAAAGTTTGCTTCCACTCATTTGGACAAGCATATGAAATACTGGGAGAATGTAGTCTGGTCAGATGAGTGCAAAATTTAACTTTTTGGCTGTCGTACTACACACCATGTTTGGAAAAGAAATGGCACTGCACATCACGCTAAAAACACTATACCAACAGTAAAGATTGGAGGTGGAAGCATCATGGTGTGAGGCTGTTTTACATCGCATGGTACTGGCAGACTTCATATAATTGAAGGAACGATGAATGGAGCTCTTTACTTTATCTTTTGGAAGAGTCTTGAGAAGAATCTGCTGCCATCCACCAGGATGATGAAGATGAGACGTTGGTAGACCTTCCAGCAGGACGACGATCCAAAGCATACAGCAAAGGAAACTCTCAATTGGTTTCAGAGAAAAAATCAAGGTGTTAGAACGGCCCAGTCAATCACCTGACTTGAATCCAATTGAACAAGATTTAAGGACAATATGTTTAGAAGAATCCGCCAAAAATCACACCTGAATACTGCGGCTGATTAATTTCTTCATACAGGAAGCGCCTTAAAGCTGTCATTACAAACAAAGGCTTCTCCACTAAGTATTAAATAAATACAAGTTGGCATGTGCAATACTTTTTTCTTGTGTCATTCCACTTTATTACACATAACTTCGCTTATGGAATTTAATGTTGTGAATGCTTTATATTTCCGAATTTCTTGAGTTAATACTGATGTCTGGTCAAAATGTCATGTGAATAACCTCATTGGAAATAAATTTACTGGAAAAAATGTTGCCAGGTTCAATACTTATTTCCCCCACTGTATATCTTATACAAATATATGAACATGTTTAATAAATCCATAAATCAATACAATCAATTTGATTTAGACTTTATTTACCATTATCTAAAATCCAATGCCAAATAGCTTGTGCCATTTTCTTATAGCCACTTCCCATTTTGTGAAGCTCAACAACCTTTTGCCGCACATCACAGCTATATTCTTTAGACTTACACATTGTTATGAATGACTAACGGAATTTGGTCTATGTGTTACCTCATATTTAAACCCCTGTGAAACAGGAGGTCATGGTTGAACAATTTCCTGTTGAACAATTTCCTGTTCCTAGTCATTCACGTGTACTAAAAAATGTCAACTTTTAATTGAAATATACTTCAAATATATTTTTCTCATATGAATTATTTGGGGTGCCAATAACACATATATTTAAAAAGGATACACCTGCATTTTGTTTGCAATTGTTTGATATCCATGAGAGCAGAGAGAGCAGCACAAAGAGTTTTTTGTGAATCATTAGTACAAAAGATCAAAAAGTTAAACAAGAGACAATTTTCACAGTCTTCTTTGCACATATTTATGTGCCAGTATTAGTGGAGGGTACTGTACTTTTACAGTATGTCAAAAAAATCCAAAATGAAACTACACAAAAAGATGATGCAGTTTATCCATTAAATCAATCATTTGTCTGGCCACATCTGATATTCAGCCTTTGGTATTTTGGGGGTAACTTTAAATATTTTCATGTTTTTAAAAAAAGAAAGAAATAAAATCATACTGCGGCTGTTTCCACTAAATTACACTGCAGAACTGAACGCTCCAAGGAATAAATGCCATCCAAAACCTTTGATAAGTGAAAAATGATTCCCTGACTATGACTGGACTAAACGAGTGTTAAAAACTTCGATGTGCAATTCATTTCTGATCAATCCTCACATATTCTCTGAAATTAAATCCAAGTTTAATCTAATTATCTCTAAAGGGTTAGGCTATGTTTTCTTCGGCATGGCCCTGCAATTGTTAATTACATTTATATGCAAATGAATATGATTTTCACAGTTTATGATTGTTGGCTAGAGAATTTTGCTTGTAAGAGTTTTCACAAGAACATTATCTGAATGCACATGAAAGTAATGAAATCCAACAGAAAAGCATTGCAATATATTTTTAATCAGCTATGTATCACTCAATGCATCATAAAGACATTCGTGCATATAGTATACTAAATGCTTATATTGTGGGGAGAAAATGAGCTTCTGATGTGGAGTAATTTACATATAATGAAAACAACGACTGTCGTTTAAACATTCACAAGTGCTGCAATATTCAAAGTAGTTCATATTTGAATAGAGCAAACAGTTACTATTTGCTGTCCTATTTTCTGTGCTTTGGGATTTGTGCCTTCACATGCTACACAAATGAAAACGTATCTCAAACCAACAGAAGGATTACATTCTGTTCGCTTTTTCTGTGGTGAAAGAAGCACAGCAGACAAACAAGATGCAGTTACTCAGCTCATCTGATCCAATAAACATGCTTCCCACAAGGGTCACAGCAATAACTCAGACTTCAGAAAAGCTCAGAACTGTGAGTTAATAAACTATTCAAATGGATGGAAATTTGAAATCATTAGATAGATGTTTGAATCCTGTGGGCCTGAAGGTTTTCTGTTTATACGTTTTGCCAATGCCATGCGTGGTTAGTGAATGGTGACTAATAAATCAGCAGGTGTTGAGGTGGGTGGGGGGGGGGCAGCTGGGTAAATGACTTCCATCAGTACGTAAAGGACACAGACACACATGTCCGGTGTGTCAACAACCACTATCCGCCATCTCATCAGTTAATTGACTGCTACAAGTAAGGTAATGCAGAGATAGCAGCTCAGAAAGAACACACAAAAGCAGCTAGTTTACCTCTGTGACCCTTTACTACCACAGCCTTTATTCTCTCAGCTCTTTCAGCTCTCACATAAAGCCAAACAACAGAACAACCTTTCATATGGAGCTGCTGAATCACCCATGATGTCTATGAAGGTTTTCAGTCAGCCAGGGCATTTTGAATCCAAGACCTTTTTTATGCATCTAAAATTTCTAACTCAAGGTCACAGGATTTGTGATATGTTCTGGAACATGAGACTCTTAGGGTGTTTTAGACTCAAATCATTACAATGTTGTATTTTCTCCTTGGTTCAGTTCACCAGGCAACATTTCGAAGCGTACCAATATATGTTTATGCAAATCACACGTGAGTATACTGTCCTCTCATTGGTCAGTGTGTGTCCAGGGTTCTGCGTAGTGGTCATCCATCAAGATGGGTAGACAGCAGCTCTGTGTGCTTATTGTGGCTTACTTTTTTAGATGTAGTTATTATAATTTATCAAATTTATATGTTCAACTGAGTGATTAAAACCCATGTCGTTAACACGCTCACTAAACACCGTAAAAACTTTTGTGTTTTTAATGCGTTTTTGTAAGTTGTTCAGAAAGATGGCCAAATTTCATTGAGGCACTTTACCTCGTCTTTAAATTTTGTCCAAGGTAAACCGCAATTCTTGTTGTGAGCCATTAGTAAAATGACCATGCTTTTTTTCGTAACGTAGTTCCCATTATGAATTGCTATACAGGTTGGTTTGTTGGTCCGTTGGGTCAGACTGCTTTCTCACCACAAGAAAAATTCTCCAGAGTGCGTTTGCAAATAGGACAAGACACCTTCACAAATCCTAATATGCACCTGTATCACATTTTATTGAGGTTTGCATTATCCATTTTATGGTGCAATGTAGAACTTTCAGAGTTATCAGTTTCCACTGATCCTTTTACTGCAAACACACGATATAGTCTCTTCCAAAAAAAACCCTGTATTCCCTTTCAGTTGTTTTGAGGCAGTGCCTTACTCCATGATACATAATATTTCGTTTTATGAAAATATTTATTTCTTTATGGAAAACAAGGGAGAAGAACACAAACAGCACAGAAAGAGAATCAGTTGCTTGTGACTAGGAATGGGCTTAAAGATTATGAAATTAATTAAATCAATAAAAAATCACTGACACATGATGGTATGCACAAAACTGCAAGTGGATCATGATGTTTATACATCATGATATTGACCATTCATCATATTGCCTGGGTGATGATCTTATCCAGATCAAATGGCAAACAGTGTACTGTCACAGAGATGAAAAGGTCCTACATCAACATGACAGGATAATTCATCCTTCACTAGTGCAGCCGTCAATCCATTTATTCCTCACTAGTCCACTCGATAAATTACAACTCAGTAGCCTGACTGGAGCTGAGACCCCTGACTCACTGCATCACTTCCCCTCACCTGTCACCTAGTATCTCCATCCATCCATCCATCCATCCATCTTCTTCCGCTTACTCCTTTTCAGGGTCACGGGGAACCTGGAG
>JAFFST010052023.1:83295-99616 GCA_022414735.1 Noturus placidus
ATATTTAAAAAAATGAGAGAGAGAGAGAGAGATGGGTATTTACTTCTATCATATACAGTATCAGCAATAATAAACTAAGCAATGATAGATAATTTAATAGCCTTTCTCTTAGATGCAACTGCAAGATCAAATCAACAAAGACAATATCAATACACGCCCTTCCTATCTTTCTGTTCATAGATGTACGATCAATATACTGTAGCACTCCTGTAAGCCAAGACATCTGCATCCAGTTTTCCAGATTCCAATGAATTCTTGAGCTAAACTACAGTATTAGTATTCCACTCTATTCCCCACCCACACACATCTCATTCATCATCCTGCTATGTCTACAGAAATACACAGATCAGCCATCACTGACAGGTGAAGTGAATAACAATAATTATTTTGTTGCAATGGCACCTGTTAAGGGGCGGGATATGTTAGGCAGCAAGTGAACAGACAGTTCGCAAAGTTGACTTGTTGAAGCAGGAGAAATGGGCAAGCGTAAGGATCTGAGCGAATTTGACATGGGCCAAATTGTGATGGCTGTAGACGACAGGAAGGAGAACCGGTGAACCGTTGACAGGCTCGGAACCAACATGCAGGACTTAGAGGATCTGCTGCTAATGTCTTGGAGTGCTACCAGATACCACAGCACACCTTTAGTGGTTTTGTGGAGTCCATGCCCCGACAGGGTCAAATCTGTTTTGGTGACACAGTATTAGGCAGGTGGTTTTAATGTTATGGCTGAACAGTGTATATTATACCTTGAAGAATGCACAGGTTCAACATGTCTTGCTGTTTCAACCCAGAGCTCAGGTTACTGTGTGTGTGGAGTTTTGTATGTCTGGGTTTCCTCTCTGTTCTCAGTTTCCTGTCACCTCCCAAAACATGCCAGTGGGTAGATTGGTTACACTAAATTGCACATAGGTGTGAGTGAATAAGTGTTCTTGGTGCTCTGCAATGTACTGACATCCCCATTGAGGGTTGGTATCTGAGATCCACTGTGAATCTGACCAGGATAAAGCAGTTATTAATGATGAATGAATGACAACATAAATTCAGATATTACACATTTAGTGTATGTATGTAAACTGCCTTGGTGTATGGCTCTATTAGAACAAGCTCCCATAACCACCCAACTAAATAGAAAATTTAGTCATAACATTATTAGGAGAACAGCTACAGCTCCAAGGGCTTAATCCAGAAATCTTGACAGTCTGAAAGTAGTGTAATAGGACTCCTGGACTGGAGGTGAGAAGAGCACCACCTCAGGATTGTAGAAATATGAAAGAGATTTATTATCTTTGCCAGTTATTATACTGATAGCACTAAATATAGGAGATAAGCAGTTACAAAAGTTTCCAAATGTATATACTACAAACAGGAAGCAATATCTAACTCACATTAATCCATTTTATCTGTACAAATCCTTTGCTTCTCATTTTTTTCAGCAAACATGCTATGATTTCTTGCCTTTTAATATCTAGGTGAAAATGTGATTTAGCAAATACCTCTATCATCAAAAACAAATTAATGAGGTCTGGCTATAAATTACAAACAAGCATAAATTCAAATAATCCATAGTTTGAAGATGGCTTCAAAGAGGTATTTCGAATGGATTAAGGTCAATCAATATGATCTACATATATAAGGTATAATTACGACATTCAATCAATAATGGTTCTTCCCGTTGGATCAGACAACAATTCAGCTGAAACTGTGTAAATATTCATAAGAACACTGTAATGACAGCATGAAAAGGCTGACAGCATGGTGGTTTAAATCTTGTCAAATTAATAATTAAAGAAAAATTAGACACCTGAGCGTATCTGTGTCAGTGTTCTGTGTATATATTCAGTGCATTTGAAATCGCCTTGTTTATGTTTTTTCACAGATTAAGCCGTGTGTTAAATCCTATTCATTTGTACACTTCTTACCAAATGGGATAATTTGGTTTTTAAAACATATCTGAGAACTGGATTAGTATAGTTGTTATACATTTATGTTATATATTTAGATATATTTACGTAATCATAGATATCGGAAACCTAGATGCTTCTTTGAGATAAGACTGACACATCTTCAGCATCGTCCTCTTGGTCAGAGTATGTTTCCAGATTGTCCCCATTGAGGTAATTAAATTCAGACCTTCCACAAAGATTTTTGAGAAAATCCCAGCACACAGGGCAGTATTTGGATGGTGAAATCATTGACACTCCAAAACAAGAGAACAAAAAAACAATTAGCTAAGTACATACAGATAGAATCTGCATTTTTATTTTATGAGCGGTAAGACAGGTGAGTTTACTATTTATTACTGTTTAATGCTGTTTAGCTTCTTTTTTTTTCATTCAACCATAGTTCTTAGCTAATGTTCATAATATTTGCTAGTGCACTAAGACTGGATGTTTAGTTGGATTGCACCTTGCTCAGGCTTGCTTCAAGCCAAGTTTCAGTTTACAGACCTTTCATCAACAGCCTTGAAGGATGAACAAATCCAGAATCATGTCACATCATCAACCATCCAATCCAGCAAACTCAATAACACATATATGAAGTGGTTTAGCTGTTTGTTTATTAATGGTAATCCCCCATTAAGAGATCATTTTAGACCAATATCAGTTTTAATGATTCAAAAAACATTACTTTTACATTTACATTTATAGTATTTTGCAGACACCCTTATCCAGAGTCATGTGGGAGAACTTGGAGAAGTTGAAAATGAGTCAGGCAGCTGCATTCTGGATCAGCTGCAATGCAGGGACAGATCTGCCAGGAACGAGTTGCAGTGGTCCAATCTCAAGATGAAAAGGGACAAGCTCCTGAGTGGTCTCTGTGGTTAGAAAAGGCTGGAACCTTTTGATGTTATAAAGGAGAAACCTGCATGACCAAGTCAAGTTAGTGAGTAAGGAGAGAAGAATAAAGCTGGTGATGTACATACATATAATATACAATATTCAACTTAACCCATCTTCTAAAATGCATTTGGTTCTAAGTATTTTTAAAAGCTGTACTGCTTTGTATGCAGTAAAGTCTGGTTGGAAGGTAGGAGTAAAGAGGGGGGTATTACAAGTGTGAGTTTCTAAAACCTGTTAAGAGCTTACAAAAATATTGAAGGCCGCGATAATGGCAAATAATGTGGGAAGTCAGTAATTCTCACAATCAAAATTGAATGTAGTTTTTTATTGCCTATTTTGGTTTCTTTTCATTTTAAGATCTTATAAAATATCTGACCATTCGGTTACTTGTAATGGATCATGCATGAAGCTTAACACAATAGATGTCTCATTGCTACACATGTCTTTCTCTTTTTCACGGCACTGCAGAAAGCTTGTAGCAGTGATTTGTGAATGAGCATGAAGGTGATGAGTAACTGGTGATGAATGCCTGTAGGAGATGAATACAGAGCAGAAGTTTAGAGCTGAACAAGCCTGATTGTGTCACCTTTAGCAGCAATAACTGCAACCAAATGCTTATGATAACTGGAAATCAGTCTTTCACTTACTTCTAGGACTAGGACTAGGACTTACTCCTATGCTTTGGATCATTGTCTTGCTGCATAATCCAGTTACACTTGAGTTTCAACATACGGACTGAAGACCGGACATTCTCCTTTAGGATTTTCTGGTAGAGAGCAGAATTCATGTTTCCCTCAATTATAGTTTTCCCTCAACAAAAGTTGTCCAGGCCCTGAAGCAGCAAAACATTCCCACACCATCACACTTCCACCACCATGCTTGACCATAGGTATGTTGTTCTTTTTGTGGAATTCTGTGCTTGGTTTACGCCAGATGTAACGGAACCCCTGTCTTTCAAACAGTTCCACTTTCGACTCATCAGTCCACAGAACATTCTTCCAAAAGGTTTGAGGGTCATCAAGGTGTGTTTGGGCAAAATTCAGACGAGCCTTAATGTTCTTCAGGGTTAGCAGTGGTTTTCACCTCGACATTTTGCCATGGATGCTATTTTTAACCAGTGTCTTTCTGGTAGTGGAGTCCATCCATCCATCCATCTTCAACCGCTTACTCCTTTTCAGGGTCACGGGGGAACCTGGAGCCTATCCCAGGGAGCATCGTAGTGGAGTCATGAACCTTTATTGATGCAAGAGAGACCTGTAGGTCCTTTGATGTTGTCCTTGGCCACTTAAATAAATAAATGAAACTGTTTTTTGTTTTTACTCATGTTGCCTTTTTTGAATTTGCTTTAATTACTGAAACAATGCAGTATGAGATATGGACAAAGACAGAAGAAATCAGGATACTTTTTCCACAGCACTGTATGTACTTGATGGTGAACTACAGCATATTAAAATGGCAGTGTTTTTTATCATTTTAAGTAACCAGACATTCAGCTGTGGAGATTCTCAGAGACATGTTTTTCTTTGCTTTTTGAGTTCATATGCAAATAATAATTGCCGTAAGAGTGAACAAAATATAACTGTGATTGCACCTCATTGCAACCCTTTAAGTCTACTTCTCTAATAACACCTCAAAACCTCACAATCATCAGCAACGGTAGCACCTTGCTACAGTCCACCCACATAATCATTATTTCCCCTGAATTTGCTCTGACAGCCTTTAAACACCAACAGATTTATGAGCACAAATCCATTAATGCTCTGTTATCAACGTATTATTATGTACCAGAAAATCATTCGGATAATTACAAATTCAAAAAGGGCTCATGTTTCTCTCATATACAAATGTACCTTTATTCCCTTTGGAGAAAGGTGAGGACTTTAGAATAGCTTTTGCAAAAACTAAGAATAATGTAAATCATTGATTGTATTAGCCATTTCAATATGTTATGAAGATCAACATTTTGATTTTTTCTAATCAATATTCTGATATTTGCCTCAACTAACAATTCTGTAGCTCACTGTAATTTAATCAGGGGTTTTGTTATACCAATTTAGTGTTTTCAATTTTCCTATGAATTTTAGCCAGCAGCAATCATGACTAATTACACTACAGTGCTGTTGAATTTGATTCAGAAGGTGTCAGACGGTATTAATAAAATTTTTAGCAGTTCTGACAGTAGTGTCAGCTACAAGACAAATTAAATGTTGATATTAACACACTCTTACTAAGATGATATAATGTATGTTATTGCTTGCATAGTAACAACTTACACAGGGACTTGGCAAACACTGCACACAAGTAGATTAACAAGTAGATATAGTGAATCTGTGAGGAAACCTTTATTTAGCATTTTGTCAGAACTTTGTAACAGTCAGTGGTAAAGTTGTTCCTTTATGGGGAAGTCTTCAGGTCAAAATTCAATGAAATTCAATTCAATTTGACTTGCATAGCACTTTTAACAATGAACATTGTCATGAAGCAGCTTTACAGAAATATAGAAATAAGATATACATTTTTAAATGCATGAATTTATCCCTAATGAGCAAGCCAGAGGCGATGGTGGCAAGGGAAAAACTCCCTGAGATGATTTGAAGATGAATCCTTGAGA
Source organism: Noturus placidus (assembly GCA_022414735.1). Classification (NCBI taxonomy): domain Eukaryota; kingdom Metazoa; phylum Chordata; class Actinopteri; order Siluriformes; family Ictaluridae; genus Noturus; species Noturus placidus. The sequence continues at coordinate 88,750 of JAFFST010052023.1, forward strand.
GGAACCAGACTCAAAAGGGAACTCATGCTCATCTGGATGACAATGGATAGTGCGATTATAAATAAATTCCCTTCTATAACTGTGTACTATATGGTCAAAAAGTGCAACTAGGAACTTGTGTTCTTATGAGCAATTTATGAATATAAGGTATTTGTACATTAAGCGGTAAATCTGTATAATTCACCCTTCCAGATATGGGAATACTTTTTTTCAGTTTGTGGTTAGGTGCTAAATGAAAAAAAAAAGGTTCCTCACTTTCCATCTGATCAATGGACGCTGCAAAGCCTGAGGGAAAGAGTCATTTAAAAAAGACTTGCATTTAAGCTATTGCTCTAATGTCAGAAAGATGGATACAATTACATATGAATCATGGAATGAAGTCATATTTTAACTGCTTACTGATGGAATTAAATAACTGCCTTTAGACTCTGATTATAAATGAGTGCCAAGTCAACAATTTTCTCAGTACAGCGAAAGTATAGTGTGAGAACATGAGCTCTTGTCTCTAGAAATTACACATTTACTACAGATGCTGTTTCAATCTGACAACCCTAAAACAAGTGCCAAACTTGAAAGAGCTCCAATTGTGATAATAGAGCATAGAATTCCAAAGCATAATAGAAACAGTCTGGAGATTAAATAAAATAAGTAAATAAATAACAATAACAACAATGACAAAAGTGATTAGATTAAATTCCTAAAAAGTTAAATCATTCTGCACTAAAATATATGTTAGAGTCTTTAATTGTCTCTTACGAATGCCGCATGTTGATGTACTCGCCTGAGCTTTGTGCTGTGGATGTTCAGGACATTGGATCTGTCCAGCGTGAGAGGCTTTTCCTCTGATCTCAGCACCCAGTCAGATGGCATCACCAAGCTGCTGAAGTAGAGGAGACTTGCAGTGCTGTCCACAAATTCAATAGATTACTGCAATTATCGACTTTTCCTTAATTACTTAGACCAGATCATTATTTGTGGCTGCTGATCTTTGCACTTCTGTGTGTCACTAATTTGCTGATAGATCAACATTTCAGAAATTCCTGCATCGAGAAAAATACTTAGCTTTCTGATCTGATTCCTCAAGCTGGCAATCAAACAAAAACCTCAGGCTCCCAAACACCAAAAGTAAAAAAATCATGGCATCTTTCCAACAGCACACAAGCTACAAGATTAAATGTTAAAGCATGATGCAGCAGAGGAACAGATGTTTTCTGTGTTCACTTTGCAGAGGCTCAGAAGTCTACGCCTACAGCAACGAAGGCTCATTAATCACGACCTATTGGAGGAGACATAAGATCAAGCCAAATCCTCTTGGGGTGAGTGATGCAGCCTCAGGAGGAAGAGAGCGGACTAATTAACCAGTGTGAGAGAGACACAGAGAGACAGATGAAAAAGAGACATAAAGCAGCAAACAAAACAGCACTTCATTCTACACAATGAAACTATCAGATTTAGATGTCTGTATTTAACAAAACATTGATCAAACTTTGTCTAGAAGGAGTGAAAATACAAAACCTGGTGCAGAATGTTGGACGTGTTGGACCCAGGGACGGATTACTGACCGGGTCTACTGGGCACATGTTCAGGAGAACTGGTCACTGAGGGCCTTGACACGCATAGATTTAAAATGAATGATTAGACTGATTGGTCATTTCATCACACACAACACTATACATAGAATACAAGCCAATGAATGTAAAGTCACAGAGTTTGTCAGCCACTCAGTGTCTTGCTCAGTTGGGATAATTTCTCACTTTTACTGTCTATGTACTGTGTTTATATTCCTGTAAAGCTGCTTTGAGACAATGTCTAATGTAAAAAGCGCTATACAAATAAAATTGAATTGAATTGAATTGAAGTTTGAAACAAATTATGAAAAATGACTAGTGTTTGGAGCGGTCCAGATAGGTCCTAACTGTTTTTAACTGGAGTTGAAAAGCAGATGAAAAAACATGGAGAACCACAAACCCACTGTAAGTGTGTCAACGAAAGGAATAACTTAAAAAGGAAAGTGAAGCTGAAGAACGTTCTGTTCCCTAAGGAGTCAGATGCTAAAATTAAAATGGGCCAAAGAAGATTTAATAAGCTATGTAGTAAAGTTCTCATCACATTTTGACAGACTTGAATAAAAGACCAAAAAAAGATGTGGACCAAGAGCATTCAGCTAGGACACTTGCCTGTCAATTTCAGAAGCGTCTTCTCTTGCACTAGCATTTAAAGCTCTCCAGCTCATTTGCATGGCTGCATCCGAATGTCCCTACCACCCTACTATACAGTGGGTGAAAAGCAGGACGTCAAAGGAGTAGTATATCCAAATTCTCAGTATTCATAACACAGTAGGCGAGAAATACCCCGATGACCTAATGCTTCTGCCGAGATTCTGCAGTACGGAACCAATGGACACTGCGCTATCCCATAATGCAATAGGACTGATGTTGAAGAGATGTCCAAATCAAAAATGACAGAATGCAGAGCAGCGACTCTTTTGAAGTTGTAGGTCTCCTTGTCATGCCAACTGTGCCAACTGTAGTATGTCTGGATGTAGTATGTCCGGATTGTATTCATACTACACATATATACTGATCAGTACATATTCTATGAACGGCCAATCAGTAGGTACTGAATCGAATGCCATAGCTACGGTCACAGCAGTCCATGTGTTTTCAATATTCCCTCACAAGCCAGACCACTGAAAACACATGGGCTGCTGTGACCGTAGCTATGGCATTCGATTCAGTACCTACTTCTCGGCCATTCATAGAATACGTACTGATCAGTATGTCTGGATTCAGTATGTCCAGATTGTATTCATACTACACATATATACTGATCAGTACATATTCTATGAACGGTCAAGCAGTATGTACTGAATCGATTGCTATAGGTACGGTCACAGCAGCCCATGTGTTTTCAGGGGTGTGGCTTGTGAGGGAATAATGAAAAAGTTTTGAAACAAATCAAATATTTGACTATACTTGTAAGTTTTACTGCAGATGTAATGAAATCGTTCATTCATTCATCTTCAGTTGCCTCTTTATCCTGAGTCACAGTGAGCCTTTCCTGGGAACCCTCGATATGAGGTAGGAATACACTCTTAATGGGACACCAGCCCATTGTAAGGCACCATGCACACACAAATTAAGTTAGCTAATATACCTACCAACATGTTGTTTTCTGGGAGGAAACATGAGAACCCAGAGGAAACCCATGTAATCATGGGGACAACATACAGACAGAAACACTGGAGCTCAGGATCAAACCAGAGATTCTGGAGCTATGAGGCAGCAATGTACCTTCTGCACCCCATGCCACCCTGATGAAATTATGATCACGTGAAATGAAAATTAACACATCAAACAAGCAAAAAATAATCATTATTAAAACACCTAATGAGAAGTGAGATGTGTTATAAAATAAAATGAGATTCGCTAAACAGTGGTTCTTTGTCAGAGAAACAAATTGAAATCATCCGGTTGGTGTGATCTCAACTCATCAACATGCAATAAGCAGTAGTATGCGAGTTTAACTCTGCCAGCTGGAGCGCACTTCATAACGCTCATCAAAACTCTCATCAGGGTCTTTACAGAACATGAACACAGCACACAACTTGCTACTCCACACTGATCCAGTGCACATGAGGCAGTGGTAATGCAGTAGTTAAGATTTTGAGCTAGTGATTACAGCACCATTGTAGATGCATCATTTTAATACCTTAATAAAAGATGATAAGAAGTAAATCGTATTTGCTATTCATGATCGTTCAAACGGGTTCAATTAGTTCTTCAATCATCTGTGCAAACTTTGGCAGAATACCGAAGGGAGAAAAAAGGTTAGTTTTTTTTTTTTTTTAAAGTTATTAAGTTATGAAGATATAAAAATGGATGCCAGAAAGTAGCTGAAAAACTACATGTAAACAATTTTATTGTATCACTGTATTTACTTTTTTGCTTTTTATTTCCAGTGTCAGAGCTATCAGTGACATGGGATCAATGCATTACCCAAAGTACTACATCTCATCAGTACCACTAAGAAACATTTACTTCAGTGGTTTATGCTTCTCTTCATCCTCCCCCCCCCCACCCCCCAACAAATTAGGAAGACGTCAGAGGACCGGCAGCTGTGTATTAATACAGGAAAATTGGCACTATACACCACTTATCAGTACAGGAGTACAGGCCCATTAAACAGCTTCTCTGAAAAGCCAGCACAAAGCATAACACACTGTGTAATTGTGGCAGCAGGACTGCAAAAAACTGCATTATGTGTGGCCTCAATGTGACAGTTCCAAATAAAGTAAAATGTAAAGTCAGGTTTTATTGAATGCTTTTGCTGTTTCAAAGCTTATTACAAACACCCTTCTTATTATTATTTCTCTCAAAGCAGTGTGACAGATGTTCTTTACAAAAAATGCTTCTAAATCTGTGATCTAATCTTGTTTACACTGAACAAGCCTGCTCATGAACAGGTCTGAGCTTAGGGACTCGTTGTGTTGGCAACGAGTCCACCAATAGCTTTACAGAAAAGAAGGATCCAGGATCAGGTAAAATCATCAACAATCCAATTCAGCTAACTCAGTAATATATGAAGACTGGGTCAAGAATATCAGTTCAAAGCCCAGGATTGCCAGAGAACCAGTGCTGGACTCTTGAGAGAAGCACTGCTTGGACTGTATCCTGTCTCAACTGTGAGTCTCTTTGAATAGAAGTGTATGGCAACTGATTAAAAATAAACCTTCCGTAGTGTAGACAGATAAACAAAATGTTCCAAAATTCATATGAACACAATAAACACACTTACTATACTTACACTCAAACACACTGCCTACTGCAGATTAGTATAGTTATCATACTTCCCAGTCGACCATCACTATCCCAGTGCAGATTAATTCATCATTGACTTTTCATGGAAGAAACGAACACAATTATGTGGGAGTGAGAGCGAAGAACAGAGATTTTAGAATATAACCAACATAAAGATGCCCTGCCTGAGCATATCACCTCACACAGACTACTGGGGAGTGTTCACTTTATTTTTTTGAGCAGTATATTATATATATATCAAACGAGGGTCGGGGGTTTGATACCCACCATGGCCCTTAGTGTGTGGAGCTTGCACGTTCGCCCCATGCTGCGGGGGTTTCCTCCGGGTACTCTGGTTTACCCAAGGGTGTACCCCACCTTGTGCCCGATGCTCCCTAGGATAGGCTCCAGGTATCCCTGTGACCCTGAAGGAAGGATAAGCGGTATAGAAGATGGATGGATGAATGGATAGATTTTTTATTTATTTATATATATGTATGTGATTGTGCCCTGCGTTGGACTGGCACGATGTCCCGTGACCCTGAAAAGGAGTAAGCGGTTGAAGATGGATGGATGCTACTTGAAGACACAATGAGAAGATGCACAATAACCTTGCTTGTCTTTATCCCTGACAGAAACAAAACAGCAATCATGGTCAAACCTATCATGGGAACCTTTAATTATCAGACACTTCCTTTCAGCTTTGTCTTATTATATATATATATATATAAACACAACAGCAGGGCAGTGGGCCAAGTCAGAGGTCAGGCCTTCTCTATTCTCACTATGCTCCTGCTGGCCAGACCAGGCCTGGTCATATATTTTAGGTAGGAACACGTTTAAGATACTCTTTAAACTGCACAAATCTGCTTTAGTTTTAAGCACCATGATGCCCCCTGCTGGCCGCCAAAAGTGCAGTCAGATATCAGACTAAAATTCAAATATAGTAAAACCCCAATTCCAAAAAAAGTTGGGACGCTGTGTTAAATGTAAATAAAAAAAGAATGCAATGTTTGCAAACCTCACAAACCCATATGTTATTACATATGGAAAACATAAATGTTTAACTGAGGAAATATACTACTGTAAGGAAAAAATTAAGGCAATTTTGAATTTATTGGCCAAAACACGACTCAAAAGAGTTGGGACGGGGGCAACAAGATGGGATGGAATCTGGATGGAAGCATATGTTACTCTAAAATCTGTATATAACTCAGCATTGATGGTTCCTTTCCACATGTGTAAGCAGCTCATTCCATAGGCACTAACGCACCCCCATACCATCAGAGATGCAGGCTTTTGAACTGAGCTCTGATAAATGGTCCCTCTCCTCTTTAGTCCTCTTTAGTCTAGAGTGCGGAATCCATGGTTTCCAAAAAGTATTTCAAATTTCGATGTCAGACCACAGAAGAGTTTTTCCACTTTGTCTCAATCCATTTTAAATGAGCTTTGGCCCAGAGAAGATCGCGGCGTTTCTGGATCATGTTCACATATGGCTCCTTCTTTGCATGATAGAGCTTTAACCAGTGTTTGTGGATGGCACGGCCAACTATGTTCACAGACAATGAGTTCGTGAGGTTTTTCTGAGCCCATGCAGTGATTTCAGTTACAGAATCATGCCTGTTTAATGCAGTGCCGGCTGAGGGCCCGAAGATCACGAGCATGTAATATTAATTTCCTCCCTTGTCCCTTGCACACAGAGATTTCTCCACCTTCTCTGAATCTTTGTTGATGATATGTACTGCAAATTATGAGATATTCATAGTCTTTGCAATTTTACTTTGAGAAACATTATTCTGAAATTGTTCCAAATTGTAGACGCAGTTTTTCGCAGATTGGTGAACATCTGCCCATCTTTACTTTTGAAACACACTGCCTCTCTAAGATACTGTTTTTATACCCAGTCATGTTACTGACCTGTTGGTAATTAACCTCAAGCTGTTTCTTTTTACTAACACTTACTTTCCAGCCTTTTGTTGCCCCGTCCCAACTTTTTTGAGATGTTGTAGCAATCAAATAAAAAATTAGCTTGTTTTTTCTTAAAATAGTACATTTCCTCAGTTTAAACATTAGATATGTTTCCTATGATCTATTGTGAATAAGATATGGGTTTATGAAATTTGCAAATCATTGCATTCTGTTTTTATTTACATTTAACACAGCGTCCTAACTTTTTTGGAATTGGAATTGTAGAACTATTTAAATACCAACATGAAGGAAATAATCACAAAATATAGACTGATTTATTTTGACTTATTTTAATGTAATAAAATTATATTGCCACCAAAAGCATGCACCAATGGTATCACTAACAGCACTTTCAGTAGCCAAATTGTACACTCTTAGAAAAAAAAGAAACCTCCAGTGGTTCCTTGGATAGTTCAGGTTATTATCTCAAAGGGTTCTAGTTGGAACCTTTAATAATTTCCCCAAGGGAGAACCCTTAAGGCTTCAAAGTGTAATATTTTTGAGAGTGTAAAATTATCCACAATAGTGGAATATATGCACTTCATAATAAAGAATCCCTCACTGTCAGTCTATTTGATTCAATTTGTGTTTGTTTCTCTCTGTGTATGTTTGTGTGTGTGTGTGTGTGTGTGTGTGTGTGTGTGTGTGTGTGTGTGTGTGTGTGTGTGCGTACAGAACAGCCAGATCAGATGAAGGCGACTCTTCCAGCAGATGAGTAGTATCCTGTAGAGTCGGAGGAGAATCTCTGAGAGAGCTGCACCGAGTCCAATTGACATTTACCAAAATAAAACTCCTTAAATCTCTGAGAGAGCGAAAGAGAGAGAGACCATTAAAATTTCACTTTTTTTATGTCAAAAACCTATATCATCATACTGCACTATATATAGCAACAACCACTATCTCATTCTCTGTTTATCTGTTGATGTTCTTGAAATAAACTGGTCAGATCACATATCACAAATTTAAATATCAAGGATAACTATGAGGAACATACATGAACTACACTTCTGGGAAGTGTGTAAACTGCTGCTGAACAGTGTGTACTTGTACACCAAATAAAAAAACAACTTGTAATTCTGCTAGAACCAGTAGGGGGCGGCAGTGTGAAAATGAACCCTAAGCGTGCATGAGGAACCGTGTAAACTGTAGCAGATGCAGATGTAAACAAACTCACATGAACAGTGCAGTCTGTTCATATTAAAAATACATAAGGCTTCATGGATTACGGTGGCAAAAACATGTCTCTGTATGATGGAGTGGAGAGTAAATGTCAAAATCACTTGTTAAATGAGAAACAAGGACTTTTCCCTCAAAAGATTAACCAGCACCGTTAATGTAGCAATCACAGTACTAACTGCCTATCAGCAAACCTTGCACATTTCTGTCCAACACTAAACATAACAGAAATAAAAAATGGTGCAGAATTTGTGGAATTTATGCTGTCTCACACCACTATCTGACAGATCACCACACTCGTATATATAAAGCATATGCATGTATGTGTGTGTGAGAATAACTGTCAGTTTTGAACTTTTGGGGACATTTATTTTATCACCAGGAAAACTGCAGCCAATGTATGTTTTTTTTTATGTTAGGGCAAGATTTAGGTGTATGCAAAGCATTATGTGGTAAAGTAGCCATGGTAGTAGATAAGCAGATTTGCAAAGAAGGCTGAAGTGTTTTCCCGAAAAATGAAAACCCAAAAAAAAATTACCGAAAACAATTGTTATAATTGAGATAATAATGTTTTGGTTCCCATACATTCATACTTCATAACACATTAATTATCTGAATTTGTAGTTATGTCAATATGTGTGTGTGTGTGTGTGTGTGTGTGTGTGTGTGTGTTCTTATCAAATATCAAACATGCACATACAAAAAAAGAAACAGGAACACACTGAAGTGTTATTGAAAACATCATTGTGCAATAGTGTGTATGTAGTCTGCCTTCCAGCACCTGTGGGTGTATGAACACTGCTGTGGCATTGTGGAACAACCCATGTCCTTGTTATTGCCTGTGTTATTCTTTTGTTAAAAGTACACCGAGAGCTGTGTCAAATTGCTTACAAGTGTGATTGACCAATAAAGTCTGATTACAAAATTCTCAGAATTGTAAAATGTATTTATAGGATGCTGTAATTTCACAGAAAAGCTGCATTAAGAAGTCCTACCTCCAAAATGTTCCTGGCATCAAAAGCTTCTCGATCTTTCACACTGGGCCTTCCTGCACCTCCTTTATCCTCGGCTGAAACACAATGAACGTGATTATAGGAAACCATAAACAATGCTTTACAACCAAACTTTTATCTGCACACTTCCTTAATGATGCGTGACGGTGAAAGTGTAGACGAGTGAACTGGAGTCGCTCTCTAAAGTCATTCGGACACTTTCTCACTAGTGCAGCACAACCACAGTGATCACAACAATAACAACAATGACAAATGTACCAAACAAGACACGTAGTAAGCTGGAGTCCTGTGTCACACCTGGTAAACAGGACTTGGCTCGAGTTAGAGAGCAAAGTGGCAGTTTGTGTACTAGTGCAGAGATGACCACCTACTACTCGATACAGATCAAAGAGCTCTTTGTTAGAGGAGTGGAAAAACAGCGTCACTCACAAAACACACTCGTCAAAGTAACCCAGAGAGACAAATGTGTGTGTGTATATATACATATACACATATATACATATACACACACACACACGTACACACATATACACACATAATCCCACAAAAGTGAGTACACCCCTCACATTTTTGTACATATTTGATTAGATATTTTCTTGTGACAACACTGAAGGAATGACACTTTGCTACAATGTAAAGTAGTGAGTGTACAGCTTGTGTAACAGTGTACATTTGCTGTCCCCTCAAAATAACTCAACACACAACCATTAATGTCTAAACAACTGGCAACAAAGTGAGTACACCCCGAAGTGAAAATGTCCAAATTGGGCCCAATTAGCCATTTTCCTTCCCCGGTGTCATGTGACTTGTTAGTGTTAGAAGGTCTCAGGTGTGAATGGGGAGCAGGTGTGTTAAATTTGGTGTCCTCGCGCTCACACTCCCTCATTCTGGTCACGGGAAGTTCAACATGGCAGCTCATGGAAAAGAACTCTCTGAGGATCTAAAAAAAGAAATGTTGCTCTACATAAAGATGGCCTATGCTATAAGAAGATTGCCAAGACCCTGACACTGAGCTGCAGCACGGTGGCCAAGACCATACAGTGGTTTAACAGGACCGGTTCCACTCAAAACAGGCCTTGCCATGGTCCACCAAAGAAGTTGAGTGCACGTACTCAGCGTCATATCCAGAGGTTGTCTTTGGGAAACAGACATATGAGTGCTGCCAGCATTGCTGCAGAGGTTGAAGGGTTCGCCGGTCAGCTTGTCAGTGCTCAGACCATACGCCACACACTGCATCAAATTGGTCTGCATAGCGGTCGTCCCAGAAGGAAGCCTCTTCTAAAGATGACGCACAAGAAAGTCCACAAACAATTTGCTGAAGACAAACAGACTAAGGACATGGATTACTGGAACCACGTCCTGTGGTCTGATGAGACCAAGATAATCTTATTTGGTACAGATGGTGTCAAGCGTGTGTGGCGGCAACCAGGTGAGGAGTACAAAGACAAGTGTGTCTTGCCTACAGACAAGCATGGTGGTGGGAGTGTCATGGTCTGGGGCTGCATGAGTGCTGTCGGCACTGGGGAGCTACAGTTCATTGAGGGAACCACGAATGCCAACATATACTGTGACATACTGAAGCAGAGCATGATCACCTCCCCTCAGAGACTGGGCCGCAGGGCAGTATTCCAGCATGATAACAACCCTAAACATACCTCCAAGACGACCACTGCCTTGTTAAAGAAGCTGAGAGTGAAGGTGATGGACTGGCCAAGCATGTCTACAGACCTAAACTCTATTGAGCATCTGTGGGGCATCCTCAAACGGAAGGTGGAGGAGCACAGAGTCTCCAACATCCACTAGCTCTGTGATGTCGTCATGGAGCAGTGAAAGAGGACTCCAGTGGCAACCTGTGAAGCTCTGGTGAACTCCATGCCCAAGAGGGTTAAGGCAGTGCTGGAAAATAATGGT
>JAFFST010052023.1:101341-111425 GCA_022414735.1 Noturus placidus
CACACACACACAGTACTCTGCAAAAGTTTCAGTTACCCTATTTTTTTAGTACAAACTTTAGATTTTTTATTTTAATGACCTCTACATTATCGAGTCACTAGAAAACATTTTAGATTCCCAAATATTAGTTTTCTAACACAAAATTAAATGCTACAGAAAAATGTTTGTATGTCAGTAAAGAAAGCAGCATATCATGTGAGAGAACACTTTTTAGACATAAACACTACAAAGACTGCAGAGTTTGGCTGCAAAAAATAAGAAGGAAATGCGACAGACAAAGTGTCCAGAAGAACCATGGCTGGTTCTGCAAGATGCTCAATAACACTTACAGCTCTTTTCCTTATAAAACTACACTAATTCTACCTGAGACTACTATTGTTATTTTCTTGTCGCACCAAATATTGACTTTGTTTCATTTACAACTGTTTAATACTCTAAACTGTTTTTTTTTATTATTATTTATGTAAAAACATTTCATTTAAGCTAAGGTGGAATGACCTTTATAACAGGTTGTGCAATGAGTCACAGGAACATACAGTCCAAACACAAGATATATGAAATATCAGCTGCTTGATAAAGACACTTCAACTGCTACTACTAAACTAGTTTTGCCCAGTCCAGGGCTGCTGACTCCGATATTCAAATTGACATAATGAGACACACACACACACAAACACACACACAAACACACACACAGATAACATGGGGAAAAAAGATTCATCTCAGATGACTGTTCATTCATTTCCCTTTCTTCTTAATCTGTTTGTGTTACTTCGTTGCAGACACTGAGTGTTTGCCAAGTGCAATAGGGAAAATCTGATTCGCAAGCACATCATGTATTAAAGGTACTGTAGGTACTGTGAATGAAGTGTTGGTACGTCACATATACCATGAACACGCATACCTGAGGGATCCTTTCTGAACAACGTGTTCATGACAGTAGCGTGAAGCTTCACTCTGTCCCACTCTTTCACCATCAGTCCTGCTGCTACAAAACACTCCTCGAGCCTGTCTGCGATCTGCTGCAGTCTGTATACACACACACACACACACACACACACACACACACACACACACGTCAACATGTGCACACAGACCACTGACTTTTTTCTTCATTTTTAGTGCTCAAAAATTACTTCAAGATACAAGATGTGTATAATTTTAACAAGCACAATCCCAATTCCAAAAAAGTTGGGACGCTGTGTAAAATGTAAATAAAAACAGAATGCAATGATTTGAAAATCTCAAACCCATATGTTATTCACAGCAGAACATAGAAAACATATCGAAATGTTTAAACTGAGGAAATGTAACGTTTGAAGAAAAAAAAATAAGGTAGTTTTGAATTTGATGGCCGCAACACGTCTCAAGTTGGGACGGGGCAACAAAATGCTGGAAAAGTAAGTATTACCTTTTTTAAAATTTGGGTTGTAGAAAACATGGTTAAATGAAATTTTCAAAGCATTACTTGCCAATCATTTGCACTCAATTAAGTCAGGAATGAGAGTTTAGTTTACATTTTTACTAAAGAATGACAATGTAATATTTTTTGCCCATTTCGAGTTACATTTTCTGTTGTGGAACATCTGTGAACCAAGTCAGTTCCTCTTATCACTCTTAAAAGTTGTTCCTTCAACAGCTTCTCTTTTTCCCTTTTGTTATAGTTAAAAAGAGAAAAAGAAATGCAGTGAAAACTCCTCTGTGCTGAGGTTGACTATGTGTTAGAAAACTTTTTTAATCTACTTAAGTGAAGTGAACTCCCTGTGCATATTAATATACACTACTGCCTTAGCTGCTTTTATAGAAAATTAATCAACACCTTCTGGCCAATAATAATTGAACATCTAAAAGCACTGTGGTATAAGGAAACATGATCAGCAAAAGACTTCACAAATTATCCATCCATCCATTTTACATACTGTTTATCCCCCACAGGGTCACAGAGAACTCAACACACAAGACAGAGGGACACCCTGGCCAGGGTGCCAACCCACTGCAGGGCACAATTGCACACACATTCATTCACACACTACAGACAATTTAGAGATGCCAATCAACCTACAATACATGTCTTTGAACTGGGGGAGGAAAACAAAGTACCTGAGGAAACCCTCGGAGCACGGGGGAGGACAAGGAAACTCCAAGTGTGAGGCAAACGTGCTAACCACTAAGCCCCCATGCCCCTATCAGCCTATCGTGCCCCTATTTATGGCTATCAGCCATAAACCTTCATATTAGTTTATTGATAATCTGAAGTGTGCTACTTACTTGTCAGAGCCATCCTGAACACACACTTTGGCATACAGGACGTCCACCATGGAGGGATCATCATTCATGTACTCTATTCCTTTTACCTCCAAAGCTAATGGCTTTCCTTCTGTTATGTCTCTATATGAATACACAGCACAAAAATGGCCTTAACCGGAAAATCATTTTCAGTAGGAATATTACAATATACAGCAATTTCCTCCATAATTCCCTAACTGTTGAACTTCACCCAGGATAACTGCTCTCTCTAAGCTGTTTCTGCACTGTTCTACTATGGTTTATTAACTGAGGTATCTAAAAACAGGTGAAATGCTACATAGGACCGGATTTAAGTACACATGTACTGCATGTTTACAAGAAAATTCAGAATATTTATTTGAAAAAAAATTCAACTGAAGACTCTAGTCAGTTCTACACATCACAGACACACCTGATGAAACCTTGACACTGTGTGAGAAGCTCAGATGCTCGCATCACTTCCTGTTCATTTAGGAGGGCAAGAGTTCCTATGGTGAGGTGCAGCTTTGCTTGATTTTGAAAGATGCTCGCATCCACTCTTGTATCCTGTAAAAGAAAAAGAAAAAAAGAGAAGAAAAACTGCATTTCGTTCGTTCTGAAGTTATCCTGTCATACACTATGAACTACAATCAGCTCCTGAAGTACTGGCACCCTTGGTAGGTTAATGACAATGATTGTGGAATAATTATGACAAATTAGGGAACAATTATGATGGCTGACAACAATTTTGGTATGGAAAAATGTTTTTTTGGGGGGTTGGGTGGCAGTTAGGTGGAACAATGGTGCAGTGTGTAGTGTTGCTGCCTCACAGCTTCAGAGTCATGGGTTCAATCCTGAGCCTGGTGTACTGTCTGTGTGGAGTTTCGCATGCTCTCTCAGTGTTCACATAGGTTTCCTCCAGTCTTTACTCATTCCTCTCTGTCATTCATTCCTCTACTAGCTCCACACACTAATCACCTCACTGAAAGCTCCAGGACATTCATGGGCAACACATGTTTCTGTTTTTTTTTTTTGTTTTTTTTTGTGCATGCTGTAATATTTCTAAGCACACTATTACCACTTCACAATATTGTACAGATTTGTTACACTCTACACAAACTACTACATCTAATTTCATTGTAAATTATTTTACATTTTTAAATACTACATTACACTCTCCAACTGAGTGGACTGCTCAGACCACACCTGCGCACAGCTACTATTTATTGTACTATGTTTTGTACTCTAGTTCGCATACTGTGACTGCACGTATTCCAGTGTTTACAGTTAGGATCTGCACCTCACTTACAGTACATACTATCTATACTATCTAGTATGTCTATATCTACAAAAATACATACTGTATTTGTAAATAATCTCTTTCCCCCTGTATCCCCTCCCCCCTTTTTAATCTTCTGAGATATTGTACTGCACAGCTGTAGAGTACCTGAGCCTCACAGACATTTCAATATACAATTGTCACTGAGGTTTTGTGCACTTGAACTTGAAACCTGAAATTCTGAAACTCCCACTGTACAAAAACATGCAGTTAGGCAGTTTGCCCATGCTAAATTGCCCATAATTGTGAATGAGTGTGTGAAGATGTGTGCGCGTTATGCCCTGTGATGGACTGGTATCCTATCTGGGGTGAATCTCTCTCCATGTTATTCATCTCATCTAGCATTACAGCAGTTCTCTGTGCACTAAAGCACTAAATGCGAGGGTGCCAATAGTTGTAAAATGTGGTTTTGGCTGAAAATGCATATTTAAATAAGGTTTTTATTTTATTTTAAACAATGAGTGTACTTCCAACCATCCATCTCCTATACCACTTATCCTTTTCTTCACGGGGAACCTGGAGCCTAACCCAGGGTGCATGGGGCACAAGGCGGGGTACACCCTGGACAGGGTGCCAATCCATCGCAGGGCACAATCACATACACATTCACACACTACGGACACTTTGGACACGCCAATCAGCCTACCATACATGTCTTTGGACTGGGGGAGGAAACCGGAGTACCCGGCAGCACGGGGAGAACATGCAAACTCCGCACACACAGGGCCACGGTGGCAATCGAACCCCGACCCTGGAGGTGAACGTGCTAACCACTAAGCCACCGTGTGCCCCACAAAGATTTGATTTCTCTCATTATCGGTGTGCGATTGAAGCAAGCAACCAGAAAATCCCTTTTGTGCACCCCCACACACTTTTTTAAACACTTTTTTTAACAAAGGCTGCCAGTAATTCTGATATGCAGTACAAGACAGATGAGTATAAGAATAATAATAAAATCCATTCATCTATTATCCAGGGATTCATTAATTAAGGAATATTATGCACGGATTTTGTAACACTATCACTGGTAACATTAAAATTTTTAAGACGACTTTTCAAAAAAGTGAAGACTACGGCCCACCTGAGAGCAGTGATCCAAAACTTCCTCTTTAAAGCGTTTAAACCCTTCCTGAATCGGTGGGTGGTTCAGAGCGAAGGACAGAAAGTGAGAGAACGGCTGTTTCCTGCGGAAGCTCTCGATCAAAACCTCGATACGTGTTACAGCTGACGCTACTGCTGCCTTATGAGATCCAGTGATCACTGTGAAACCACAGAACAAGCACAAGCACACACTTAGCACTGCACAGAGAACACCGAGAGAACACACTGTACAAATCCTTAACCAAAAGTACACCACATAAAAAGGTGCTACCACATCATAACCGCAATGTTCCATTCTTGCAAACATCAACATTTGTGATAAGAAAAAAAAAACGTGTGTGCTCCATCTTGATGCTGAAGACATTAGGCACCTGAAAAGAAACAGCAAATATTGATTTCCCCGGAAAATGTCAGTAAAAATTGTAAAGATCTCTAACCTATCTGTCCTTCTACTCCTTGTTTTGGAATGCTGATTGTAGTTTTAGTCTCTGCTTCCAGTCGTCTCCGTGTCTCACCTTTCTTTCCAATGATGTACCTGTTAGAGGGAGAAAAAAAAAAGAGAGAAATCAAATCTCAAAGCAGGTTTTCATTTATTATTATTTTACTCTGGAGGGAGATTGAACCACGACCCTTTGCAAAGCATTTTGATATTTCATCTTTAAGAAAGAAATTATTGTTTAATGGGGATAAACTGTAGAACATTTACAACATGGTTGTAAATCAAAGTGATCATATACTGACTTGTAAAGAACACTCGGGACGTCTATCGCACAGCGAAAGCCCTGGTCTGTCTGCTCAATGATACTCGTGTCACAAGGTTCATCCATGCACTGGTCACTGACTGTAACACAGCATGAATCTGGATTAAAGTTCTAATGAATGATGAAATATAGACACTTTAGGCAAAAGCTTATGAAAGAAAATCATAAATGATCAAATATATTGGGCAATACAAGAATAATTTTTTTAAATAACAATGAAATCAAATATCCATCCATCCATCTTCAACCACTAACTCCTTTTCATGGTCACGGGAAACCTGCAGCCTATCCCAGGGAGCATCGGGCACAGGGCGGGGTACACCCTGGACAGGGTGCCAGTCCATCGTAGGGCACAACCACCTACACACTCACACCCATTCATACACTACGGACACTTTGGACACGCCAATCATCCTACCATGCATGACTTTGGACTAGGGGAGGAAACCGGAGTACCCGGAAGAAACCCCTGCAGTACGGGGAGAACATGCAAGCTCCACACACACACGGCCCCAGCGGGACTCGAACCCCGGACACTGGAGGTGTGAGGTGAACGTGCTAACCACTATAAATGTATTTATTTATTTATGCATTTCAGTACGTTGTCATTTTGGGATTAATTTCAATTCAAGTGTTCATGACAGACTATCACTTTGATCCATCACCTGATAAAGATTTATGTAGACTTGCATTTGGTGGTTGCAGTCTAGAACAACAGTTTGATAAAGATCTGAAGGCACAAACAGCGCAGTCACATAAGGAAATATGTCAGTTTTGTTCTCTTCAGTCATGTGAAGTGGCTTACATTTTATTCTCAAAACGGCATATTACATGTTTTATTTCAGCACAGCCATGTTGAATTAGTCTCAAAATATCAAAACAAGTTAAAAAGTCATGCAGATGCACATCAAGTTATGTTCATATCAAACATCAGAATGAAGAAAAAGTGTCTCGGGACACAGGCCCATCCAAACTGGTCAGATGAAGATTAGAAGGAAAAATGACCTGGTCTTTTCCCAGTCTTCAATGTTCCAGTTTCAATGAATCTGTGCCCATGATAGCCTCAGATTTATATTCATGGCTGACAGGAGTGGAACCCAATATGGCCTTCTGCTGTTGTTGCTCATGGTGTGATGTGTTGTGCAATATGGGATACTTTTCTGCTCACCGTGGTTCTAAACAGTGATTATTCACGTTACTATACGCTTACTATAGACCAGTTTGGTTATCCCCCTCTGATCTCTCTCATCAACAGGGTGTTTCAGCCTGCAGACCCTCCACAAACAGGATGTTTTTTTGTTTTAAATTCAAGCCTGTTGTATGTGAAAATCCCAGGAGGTCAGCCGTTTCTGAAATACTCAAACCAGCCCATCTGGTACTAACAACTATGCCACAAGTAAGGTCACAGAGATAACACTTTTCCACAATCGATTGCTGCCACATGATTGTCTAATTAGATAACTGCATGAATGTCCAGATGTACAGGTGTTCCCAATAAAGCGGACATTGATATCATGCTTAAACCCATTGTGGAAAAAGAAATATCATTGATTTAACTGTAAATCAAAATTTATCTAGAACAAGTAACCTGGTCCAGAGTATGAGAAAGCTTCCTCCTCTTCATCTTCATAATGTTCTTCTTTAACAGGATTTCTGCGGTAAATCCTGCCATTGATGTTAATGAGCACTGGCCTCAATATGTCCATAGCGATCTACTATTCCTGAAGACCAATAAACAGCCATGAATACACATCACATGTTTACATGTGTATACACATCTCACTCAACATTTGACACAAAGTCATTATTTCATACACTACGTAGTACACTGAAATTAGTCTTGGGGGTGGGGTGGAGGGGGTTGTCACGTTCATATAAAAAGACAAGGATTAAAATGAAGGTTTGTCTATAGAAAGGGCTCGTCCATATATTACGTCATCAAATTATCAGCCATTTTTAACCCCCCCCTTGTCATCAGGCCCTTTACCCCCCCCCTAATGATGACGTCATCATCTTAAATATACACTTTTACTTTTTTTTCCTTTTACTTTTAGGGGGTCTGGGGCTGCCATGTGTGGTCCGGAATTATCTCCTAATATTTTGTACTTCGTTACAATACCACAGAAATACTGACGTCACACGTACATCCTGTGGTGTATAATACGCCACAGGATGTGCGTGTGATGTCAGTATTTCTGTTTGTTTGTTTGTTATTTTGGCAATTTGTAAATATTTCAATAAGTAAATAGGTAAATGATGAACGTGACAGTGGTGACACTAAACACGGGGAAGATGCAAATACATTGATGACGTAATCACGTCCGTGAACCACCCCCCCTCCTTGATGACGTAATATATGGACGACCCCAAACTGGGACTCAAAAGTCATTAAAACTAGTCTGTATGCACTGTTTCTGTTCATGCAGGTATTTAAGCTAACTTGCTTGACTGCTAGAGATAACAGCTACACTAAACACTTTGGCTGAATCCCATCTCACTCCTTATTTGACATATAGTGCACTAGATTTGAATCAAAAGCCATTATTTCACCCACTGTGTAGAGAGAGCCCAGTGAAACTAGTTATCTCCATCAAGTGTAGCATAACAAAACAATACCGCATATCAATAAAGTTGTTTTGTTTTATCATAAAATTTTAAGCATAAAAAGTGATACCGTGTAAATTCTCCATGGTATACACAAGAAATAACACCATACTTACAGTTCAATATCTTCCAGGTGCTCTCAACTTCCTACTTCCGCTACGTCACCGGAAATACACATCCCGCTTTGCTTTGCAGCTCTTCCGAGGCGTTAGATGGCGCTGTCATGTACAAGAGTGTATGTCTCATGCCAGAAGCAGCACCAGAACAAGGCTACCAACGCCGTAAGTTGGATTTTTTTCTATATTCATGCATTTTAGTGATACAGCAATTCTGATTCAAAATGTATGTGTATTATAACTAATAAAAGCACGAATGATGAACTATTATATACATCCAGCTAGCTGGTTATACTGCTATCTATCTCTGTAAGCATTAGCTTGTAAATAACAAATAACCTGTTGTTTAACCAGCATCACACCTAGTGTTTGATTCTGCTTGAAACGATCGATGGTATGAAATATCGGTTTAATAAACTTTTAATAAACTTGCATGCAACGCAACGATTTTTAATGTTTTCAATCTGACCAGAAATAGCTCAGCTTTACAAATAAGTACCTAATTCAGGTATGAGAAGAGAATATAGGATGGACCAGATCGGTGACCAAAAGTTTATGGACACCTGACCATCACACCCATATGTGGGTCTTCCCAAAAAAAACTGTTCCACAAAGCTGGAAGGACACAGTTGTATAGGATGTTTTTGAATGCTGTAGCATTATAATTTCCCTTCATTGGATCTAAGAGGCCCAAACCTGTTCCAGCACAACAATGTCCCTGTGCACAAAGCGAGCTCCATGAAGACATGGTTTGCCCAGGTTTGGAGAGGAAGAACGCGAGTGTCCTGCACAGAGTCCTGACCTCAACCCCGCTGAACACCTCCGGGATGAACTGGAACGCCGACTGCATCCCTGACGACCTCATCCAACAAAGTGAACACTTACACACTTTTGTTAAATCTATTTTTGTTCAGTGTCCCTGTGATTTAACTGTTACTACAGAAACAATCATATATACCATACGGTCAAACATTTGTGGACACCTGATCACACACCTGTGTGGTCTTTCCTCAAGCTGATGCCACAAAGTTGGAAGCACATAATGCTATAGGATATCTTTGTGTACTGCAACATTAAGATTTCTCTTCACTGGAACTAAGCCTTAAACCATGAGCCCAAACCTGTTCCAGCATGACAGACAGAGAAGTCCATGAAGACATGGTTTGCCAAGGTCAGATTTGAGTCTTGACCACAACGTCACTGAACACCTTTGGGATGAACTGGAACACTGACTACATGCCAGACCTCCTCACCAGACATCATTGCCTGACCTCACTAATGCTCTTGTGGCTAAATGACCACAAATCCCCACAGAAACGCTCCAAAATCTAGTGGAAAGCCTTCTCAGAAGAGAGGAGGTTGTTATAACAGAAGATGGGACTAAATCTGGAATGGGATGTTCAACAAGTTACATATGGGTGCGATGCTCAGTTGTCGACAAAATATTTAGTAATTAGCATTGGTTAGATAAGCTGTCATTTTGTGTGCCTAGATAATTCAACTCAATTTTATTTGCATAGCACTTTTAACAATGGAAATGTTTTGACAAAGCAGCTTTAGAGAAACCAGGGACCAGGGCTGGGAACTTGTGGATTAAATGAATCAAAACTGGAACAGGTAGATTCCAGACAAGGTGCAGTTACAAGCTGTAAAAGATATTCTTCTTCTGGCTTGCTTCTTAGGGACAAATTCTTACATTTAAAATGTATATTCTGAATGTATTTATTTCTTTTTTTTATTATTTATATTTTTTTATTGATTCTCACGCACTTTTCAGAGTACAACAAAATATATCGATACAGAATCAACATTTCAACAGCCCTCCCACCCCACCCAGGAAAGTTATATAAGATTCATTTACTTATGATTTATGTACATGTAAAAGGGGGGGGGGGGGG